>JAGDQP010009445.1:12919-44333 GCA_022664845.1 Lepisma saccharinum | reverse complement strand
TTTGGAGGGAGTGTGTTTGTTCTAGTGAATACGCCTTTAGTTTGCAAGGTGTGAAGAAAGTTAATGTTGATTTATGGGCTACAGAAAATCGAGTGTGAATGGAAAAAGGGAACATCGTTTGAATTTAAGCATCGAGCCAGGCAACGGAGGTGACTGGAAATATTTGAACCAGTACGGGAACAATACCATCGGGAAAGGTAATATCGCAAAAAATCGTTTTGGGTTATTCCACGTCATTTCAACCAAAATTTCGTTAAAAGTTAACCCATTATCTCCTATTTGTGTGAAATGTGAAAGTATTATAGAACTTTTTGCGCTGATTTCACTTTTATTATATAATTTGAACCTAAGTAGTCAGGGGCGCAAGCCCTTCCTAGCCCCCATCATGCTGCTTGTGTTTCAAATATTTTCTGAAAAATCCGATATTTTTTAATTTTTCGAAAGTTTGAGGAATTTTGAAAATCTGGAAAATTTCCAGCAGGTTGGCCTGCGGCCCGTTAGGTTATTTTATTTAGTTTTCATAATATTTGTTAATTTTCCAACACTTAAGCACAGAACCATTCAAGCTCAACATAACCGTGAAACCTGAAATATGAAGATAACAGTGTAAGACTTCATTTTACTTTGTACAGTTACATTTATAATATTTCACCTCTTCCCCCTCCCCCTAGTGCTTTCATGGCCCCATTCTTTTTTTTTTTTTTCATATGAAAAAAGATGTAATGAGTTTTGAAAGAAAAACTGTAATTACAATCTGATGTCGATTTTGAGTTATAAAAGATGTAAAGTTTACAAAATAACTTTTTTTCGCAACATTTTACGTTTGTAAATTTTCTAACAGCTAAGTCATAACATTATATATTGCTCCTGATTGATCATTTCAAAACAATCGGAATCAATAAAGAAGAATCATATTTCTAGCATAAATAGGAAGCGAGATAACTTTCGTTTTGAAATGCAATAACTTTAGAACCGCTGGTGCGATTGCAATAAAATTTACAGATTTGAAAATCAACAAAAAAGTTCTATAACACTACCACATTTCATCAAAATCGGAGATACTGAGTCTTGGTTCAATTGACGTGAAATTACCCTTTTCTCATTTCAAAGAGAGCAACTTTTATTTTATTTTTTTAATTATGGCCTTTAGACATCTAAGGCTCAGGCCGGGATAGGGGAGGGGAAAGGATTCGGGACGGTCTCGACCAGGGCTTATGTTGAAGATGCCATCCCGATACTTGCCTAGTGTGACTGAGGGAAAACCTTGGGCAACTTAGACGTGGGTGATTTTCCATGTAGCGGTAGACCATACGACTTTAATGAAGAGTGTTTAAATGCTTTAATCCATGATGATCCGTTTCAGTCTAGTCAATATTTGGTAAATGTGATGAATGGTGACTGATCAACCATCATGCGACATTTCCATTCCGTGAGGAAGAGGTGCTTCATGTTTTGAGCAGGAGAAAGGGGGGGGGGGGAGCAGAAATCAGAAGACTGCATCATGGTGACGCCCGCCCCCTATTCCGCTAACATGACAAAAGCAGTTATCAAATAGTTGCGGTTATTCAACATTCCCCTGATCGTGCTCCCTCAGATTTCCTGGCTCTCTAGCCATTTGAAAACAGTTGAATACTAGATTTCCAAACGTGTGGTTATAACATACTTATTTCCACATAAACACACATATTTAAACAAAAACATGTCGTCTCACCAGAAGGTGGCCTCAGGTCTTGCAAATCGAAAAGCGCTACGTACATTATTTATTTTAAAATTTGAGTCCTCTGTGCGTAAAATGACTTTTTTTTTTTTTTTTTTTTTTTTTTTTTTTTTTTTCACTTCTATAGCGTATATTTTTAGTTCTTGTTTAAAGTGTTTTCCAGCAGATATTCGTACTGCTCTGGACTGTATGTAATAGTTTATGTTTTTGTCTCCTTGACGACGTAGGTGTAGCAGCAGGAACAGTGACTCCATCTGGTAAGAATTTGAATGCAGCTCAGCTTCAGTTTTATAGACAACAGGCGCTTCTTCAGCAACAGCAGAGGTTCACATTACGAGACCAGCACTTGAAACGTCTTCAGGCCGCCCAGCCAGGAGCCGCTGCAGGTGCTCAGAAAGTACAAGTGGCTGTGACGACGGGAACTGCCCTTGGAGTCGCCGCATCTGCGGGGGCAAGTATCAGTGGAGTAGCCGCTGTCCAAGTGTCACAAGCTCAGCAACAGCAGAGGGCTCAAGTATGATTTTCTTTGTTTTGTTTTGTCTTATTTTCGTACGGTAAACATGAGTTTTCCGAAGGTTTATTGACATGACAGTAGTAATAATACTTTTGCGCTGGTTTACTCTGTACAGAGTCGTAACTGTTATCATTGGTGTTAAAAACTCTAGAATTACAAGCTTAATTGAAAGAACGTATGAACAAAAAAATAGTAGGCTAGAAATTTTAGTCCCTAAAACCCAAAGAAGCAGGAATTTCACTAGTCATTAATACCGCTTTCTTTCAAGCGAGCAATGTAGTCGTATAGGAATATTCCATGCAGGAGTTTCATACCCTGTACTTTGCTTCACGTAATTGCGACTAATTTAAATCCACTTTTAAATCGAAGCAAAACGAACATCTGCTTCCTAGTGCCAACTGTATGACCTGACAAATCTGGTAGTTCAAGAACCCCCATCTGCTCATCCGTGGCACGACGTATGCCCCTTCTGGTGTTAATCAACGAAGGATGACTACCAAACCCCATTCATTTTTTCAGCCAATCACTTACCATGGTTCTCTGCATCGAAACTTTCCTAGTGGACTTACGTATAACGTAAGTTGTTATTAATATCCCAGGGACAATGTTCCACACTTTGCTACCGGTAGTTAGGCTCGGAATTCAGAAGCACGTGATGATCGAGAAGGGTAAAATGGCGTACTGGATCTGTGATCGTTAGTGTGTAAGATTTCTGGAATGTGACCTGAATGTGTTAAAGTTGTTCCCGAAAGGATTACAATCAGAGTTACGCATACTTACCTATTGATTCTATATTTTTTAAAAAAACGTCCATTATGTTACATTATAGACAATGTCACTAGTAGAAAATAGTCATACAACTTTGGCTCTTTTCGCTCCATCCTGCAGTTTAGCACCATTCCTGTATTTTTCTACACACAGTTCTTTTGACAAACTTTCAGTTTCTTGTCCGTTGTTATTCGTGATGATCTCTACAGTTTAAAATTGTGGAGTAAACGTTAAAGAAGCTGTAGGAGGTTTTAAACCAGTTTTCTAAAGATTTGTCAATAAATAAGTATATGTAATTTTGGTTGCTGAGGTTGTCATAAACTTTTCGGAATACTGTTAACACCGTCCTTTCTGTATTTGTTATGAAAGAAAAGGGGGGGGGGGGGTTATAGACAATTTATACGAATCAACATTTTTTCTTCTTCAGAGGTCTTCGAATTTTTTTATTATTTTATTTATGGCCTTTAGGCATCTAAGGCTCAGACGGGATAGGATATTAGAAGGAATCGGCCAAGAAAATGCAATCCGGCATTTGCCCGGTGTAATTGAGGGAGGAAAGAAAACATAAAAAAGAAACTTCATTTAGGAACCGTTGAAATATTTTAATTTTACTTTCGTTTAATGGTAAAGATCCAGTTCTAATGGTGTAAATGTCAAAGTTATTGGGTTATCCCATAAGTAATGTGGTATTGCGATGACCGTTGTAATGACGCTATCTGTCGAGCGAATAGTGAAGTAGACGGCACATGCCATAGCTGAGTCATATAGGACACTTGATTGTGCAGCATTGTATAGGAGAACGGTCTACCACATTTTGGAAGTGTGGCTTCTGTTTGATCATGGTAGTGTCGGAGGACCACATGCGTCATGTCATGCTGTATGAATTGACTAGTGACATCCAGCCAGCGCAGCGGAACGACACATCAGTGCCGTATATGGCTGAACAAGCCTCACCGATAAGCCACGAGAAGGGAGACCTGTGCAGTTGGACAACGATGCCCTGCGAGCAGCGTGTAGGTAAACCCAATGCTAACTGTTGAGGAACTGGCCAGCGAACTCCATGTCACCGATTCGACCGTTCATATTCATCTGCAGGACCTTGGGTACGTGTCGAAACTCGGAAAATGGGTACCCCATGCGTTAACGCCTCGACAGATTGATTGAATAGTTATTAATTGAATAGTTATTAACATCCTAAACGAGCTCGTAAGCTACTGAGGACGGGACCTACAATTACACTTGGGCTGCTAACAACTTGTGTTTCCATCGGGATTTCAACATGGTATCCCTTGATTACAAGGCAGCGAGCGTTTACCGCTCACACACCAGGGACACACTTCAACAGAAGCAGCAGCGAGTTGACATCTGCAGTTCCCTGCTCACCCGTCACAGACGTGAGCATTTCTGAACAGAATGGTGGCTGAGGATGAAAAGTGGGTTGCCTATCTTAACATTACACGCAAACAGCAGTGGGTACCTAAATGGGGAGAAGCGCAGGAACTGTGCCAAAACAGCATCTCCACTCCTGCAAAGCGATGTTGAATGTTCCGTGGGATAATCCATTTTGAGCTCTTGCCACGTAGACCATTGATTGTCTACCGTCTACAGACCATCAATGCAGATGTCTACTGTCAGCAGCTTGAACGCCTACGGATTGCATTGTTGGAGTAACGTCCTGCTCTGTTTAATAACAAGGGTGTGCTCATCCACGGTGATAACGTGCGCTCACACACGGCAAGAATGACCTGTGCTAAGATCGAGAAACTTCCCCATCCCGGGTTTTCACCAGAACTTATACCACCATACTTAGTTAGTCTTTTTCGCGGCGTGCAAAAAACCATCTTTCCGGGGGAAAACTGCAAAATGAGGATGGCGTGCGACGAACAGTGACCCAGTTCTTTGCCTCCAAAACCGGTGACTCCTTTCAACGGGGGGATTCAACAACTGGTTGACAGGTGTCAGTGTGTTGTGGAGTCCGATGGAGACTATTTTCCTGACTAACGGTAGTGTTCCAGGTAAGTTATCGTTCTTTTCCTCACGGTGCAAAAATACGACATTACTTATGGAATAAGCTGAAATGTGAATGTATCGAGTGGTACATTTCTATGGGTACATGCAACAACTACGTAGTTTCGAGAGAAACAGGTTTAAAGATCCTAGAACGCGTTTACGTGAAAATTAGTTTTTTTTTTTCTACGGAATAGATAAACTAAGTATTTTCCTTAGTTTTTATCATAAATTTGCCTTAAATTGCTCTTCCGGCTTTCCTCTGTATTAGTATATATATAGCTGGGTACCTGTAAGTATTTGTGGGGAGTAACTTTTTGTTTAATGTCTCTTATCAGGTTCTTGCATGCACCCACAGAATTGACACAGCAGGATTTACTTTTAGAGGTATAGATCAAATGTATATCGTAAATTTGAAATTAATTTGGTAAAAAAAACCTAACAAATGATATTCAGTTTACCCTTTTTTGTTTTAACAGTTGATCAAACAGGCTGCTGTTGCTGCCGGAAAACAAACAATTGCTCGAACAGTGTCGGAGAGTGAGATGGCTGCCATTCTGAAACGACAACAGCAATTACAGCAGCAGAAAGCAGGGACTGCTCAGGTTGCCCAAGTCCAGGTTCCTGCTCAGGCTGGATTCACGCATGCGCAGATTCTTGCTCAGGCAGGTTTACAGGTGAGAAGTAGATAAGATTACTATTTTTTAGTTAAAAGTTTTTTTTTTCTTTTTTTTCCCTACAGTTTAACCGTGTTATCTTGTACTACTTGTTCGAAAATACGAGCTTTGAAGAGAACTTTGCATATCATTTTGTTTTGGGACGAATACTTTAGGATCCTAAGAGTGAATAGCGGTTTTCTCTAAGTACGTAATTATTATCTTGATCGGTATGTTGTTGAATTCACAAAAAAAATATCTTATCTAAAAAGTGCAAAAATATACGTTGGAATATACATATCCTTAAACCGTCTCAGTGTTTCCACGTACGTTGCTACGTATATACAGTACGTTGTTGTACACATTGGTTATTTATATAACGTGTTTTAAAATTACACCGACAAATTTCGCTAGTTTATTTCTCACATTAAAACAAGATGGAAGTTGCTCCTTCCGAAATATACCTAGTTTCGGAGCTAAAGGCACTCAAAGTTAAGCCGGCATAGTCACAAATGACGTCATCGCGGCAAGTGATGGCTTAAGCGGGGTCAACGTAGCAAATCACACTCAAAGTAGTGCCCGATACATCTATTTAAGTTATGTTTGACGAATTTAGAGCGGATTTCTATGTTTGGCGTATTAAACCATTTACAATGCTTAAGTGAATGTAACGGGTACTACTTCGACTGTGATTTGCTAAGCCGACACCGCTTACGTAATTATTTGTCAAGATATGACGTCATTTGTGACGGTGCCGCCATAACTTTGATCGCTTGTAGCTCCGAAGCTACTCATATTTCCAAATTTCTTCAAACAAACTTGACAAATGTTGAATGCCATAGTTCGAAAAAAAAAAAAAAAATGTTCGAGTGTCGTTATTGTCCTTTTTGATAATAATAAAAGGATCGACTAAAGCGCCAGATGTCAGTCTGAGGATGAATGTTCTTTTCCTTGACAAGTTTTGACGAAATTGCAGACACGGCTTTGGTCAAAATACAATCCAAACATTCGTCTGGTGAAGCAGCAAAACCTCAGAATGGTCGGCAGTAGAACTCGAACTTTCGCACCACTCTTGTGCCGATGCAAAGTTGG
This sequence comes from Lepisma saccharinum, assembly GCA_022664845.1. Taxonomy (NCBI): domain Eukaryota; kingdom Metazoa; phylum Arthropoda; class Insecta; order Zygentoma; family Lepismatidae; genus Lepisma; species Lepisma saccharinum. Next base: position 37,579 of record JAGDQP010009445.1, on the reverse strand, counting down.
CGACTGTATAGGGTTGCCATATTCCTTAGAGCAAAAAAGAGGATAATCAAAATAACACGGGAGAATGAAAAGAAGGTAAACTTCATAAAACTCGCTAAAGAAAAAAGAATATTGATAGCAATAGGAAATTTACTGTATAACAAACACGATCTGACAATATTGTGACTACACATCTGAAGTGGAACCTTCATTCTGAACCTCCTCTGAATGGTAACAAAGAATATTTTCTGAAGATTTTTTTTTTTTTTAAGTTCCCTATTGTCGGTAACAAATAGGAATGAAGCATGTAATAAGTAAACTTTCGTAAGTTAAATTTTATTCATGTAAAAAAAAGCTATCTCCTATGCGATACGCACACGCCATGAACAGCGCATGGGGAATGTGGAGGTAGTGCTCCACATATTCTCGACGTACGAAGTGATGTGGGGTGGTCAGTCCCTAGCTCGATCGCCTTTACCTTCCCAAGGTGCCCAGGAGTACCAAGGACACTCTGCTGCTCAATTTGATAGGAGACTGAGTGCACCTCAGAGCGCCAGACATGTGAACACTGCGAGGAAAGTCTCCAGCGTCCTGGCCGGGATTTGAATTCTGACCGTCCGATTCGTAGTCAGACGCGCTTTCGCCTGAGCCTCATGAATTTTACGCATGTAAAGCCTTTAACAGTTTCGACATTTAAATTGTTCCTTTCATCCGTCCACTGGGCTTTTATTAATAAAAAGAAAATCCTTTCAACACTACAACTTGTGCAAGGAATACAGAAAAAGAACTCAGCGAACTTGTACGTCACACTTTAAGTTTCCTGTTGCCACATTATTTACAGCAATGTTCTTCAGAAATATATACTAATTAAACAATCGATAGTCATTGATCACAATACCCTTTCCTTGTAAGTGTTTGGAAGTTTTTCCAATGCTGGACCAGTGTTCACTTCCTTAAATGTTCATCCACTTAAACGATTTAAATTCAAAAAGGAGTTGTAACCGTTTCTCAATATAAGAAATGCATGATTGGTATACATCAAGTACTTCAGACAAAAATTTCTCACGTTCAGCTCTAAGCCCGTGGTCCTGCAATTTTTTATAGCATATTTTACAGCTAACGGCAACGAAAAATCTGGTAGTGACAACATTAGTAGTTTCTGCTAACATCTCTAGTAAAGAATTGCTTTCTCTTTCTAAAGTTTGGATCTTGTCTGTAACTAAACACATTTAAAAGAATGTAAACTTCAGAGATCTCGCTAGCAAAAAAAGATAGGAATATGAGGTTTACTCTGTGACAAAACACATTAAAGTTATCCTGTCTATCGCCTGAAATAATGAAAGCCAACGTGTTTTTCTATGACTTAAACAACGAAGTCGCAAAAGTTTTTCATTGTTTTGGTTCTGACAGTATACCATGGTATCCATATCGACAGAGTGACAGTCAACCGTGTTGAATACAGATGTGCAAAAGTAATAATAAAAAAATGTGCAGGGCATCCTACTCCCAGCATCGATGGACTTATAACGTTTTTTAGATAAAGAAACATATTCTTTCCTTCAACGCTATTAACACCGTTAAACATACTGTTGGTGTTGTTTCCCGAAAAAAAAAAATGTTATATTTTCCGAAACCCCTTGACAACATAATCATAAATGGTTTGTACTCTTTCAATTGGAGTACTACCAACTATAATCTGCTTCTATCTTCTAGGGGTTTCAAAGAAAAACCGGATGCTATAGAAACAGTCCGCCGGATACAATTTTTTAAGCTATAAAAATAGGATAAATCCGGGTAAAAGAGGATATATGGCAACCCAACGACTGTAGTCGCTAGATCACGGGGCTGGATGTTACTTCGTTCCCACCAGTTGGTTCTGTTGACTGTAAGTTTATTAGCCGTGCTAGGGAAGAGGGGAGAGGATGTGAATGCAGCAAAGTGTCAGCCACTTCTCTGTTCAAGTAGCTAAACTGGTTTTGTCTCAGTGTAGGGGGAAAAAGGGAGGAACATAGTGTCAGACTGGCATAGTGTAATGTCACAGTCACTAAGAGAAGGGAAAGCCGAAGCAGCAACGTAAGGTAAAGGGGGGAAGAGAGGGGAGGTTACTTACATGAACAGAATGTCACGTAGAAATTATATACTCTCTCATAGATTGTAATATTTCTGCACATATTAATGAACTAGTTGAGAGAAAAACGACGTCACGCGTGACTGTAGAACAAAGGCTACTAGTAGTGCAATCTACTGGACGACGCATCAAAATTATCGAACGATTGAATAACGCAATACGTGTAAGTATCCAGAGAGGGAGGTACAAGTTTTTGTCTTGAAAAGGCATGTTAAACTGATAAAGATTGAGGATGTGTAAAAAAATTATCTATTGTGGAAGGCAACGAAAATAGATGGGGGAGCGTAGAGGCGAACGGATTTAGCGCCGTAGCTCAGTGGTAGAATGTTAGTTTAGCAGTCGAAAGGTCCTGGGAACCATCCCAGCTGCTCCCTATCTTGACTGAGGTGTTTTTAGGGCATTCCCTCAGTCACATCAGGGAAAATATCGGGATGGTAGCTAAAAACTAACCCCCTGGTCGCCTATATTCCAACATCCTCCTCCCTACCCTGTTCCGGACTGAGCCTTAGGTGCCTAAAGCCCATATATAAACTAAATTAAAAGCCACACGAATATAAACTTGACAAAAGGACGATGCGCCGTTATAGTGTCATTTCCAACACAGACTTGTGTGCCCAAAACATTCTAATACAGTTTGTATAATCTTTGTATGTTATTAGTACGTGATGTGCTGCTTATATAAGTATTCTTTCCTTTTCATATTCACTTTTATTTGTAGATTATCTGTATACAGTCTTCGGAAATATATATCGTGTACTAACTTATTTTTACTTTTACGTAACTCTTTTTGTATAATTTACTTTCACAAAGTAGAGTACTCAGTAGAATGCTTGAGTTCTAATCGGGAAGAACCATGTTCGACTCCCGTTGCCGGCCATCCTGTCTGAACTTTTACCTCAGCGACACCAGGCAAATGCTGGCTGGGATGGTACCTTGAATAAGGCCAGAACCGAATTTCTTCCAAAACTCTTTCGTGTGGTGTTATTGGCGTTAATATATTCAATGTAAAAGGGCCGAAGTTGGGCTGTATGTGGGGATTGTTTAAAAAATAGCTTAGTGATGTTTCTGTTCCTACCTTCTTATGTCATCAGAATCTTTCTGAACATCCTGTTAAACAGAAAAGAATACGAAAGATATTTGTTTATTAAAAATATTAAAACTGTTCTTAAGGTAATGATTTTCGCCTCATTATTGTCTCATTATAACAATTTTTTTTAATTTATTGTAAAAGCTTTAGGCATCTGAGGCTCAGACCGGAATAGGGTGGGGAAAAGAATTCTGGAAGGTATGTATAGTAGTACCTATTTAGTAGTACCATTCCGACATTTGTCTCTTCTGACAGGAAAAACCTCAGTTAGGATGATCAGCCTTTGGAATCGATCACCGGACCTCCCGAATGCTAAGCCGACGCTCTACCACTGAGCCACGGCTGCTCGGTGCTATGATTACGAGAGAGTGACGGTAGCTTAATCAAAAGGACACAATCAGCTTATTGAAATTTCATAGAATGCAAAGAGAGTAGTGAACCATCGGAGTTTAAGGCAGAGAATCGCATGGTTCAAAACAAAAGCGAAAGAACACGCGGTTCAAAATCTACCTCCGTCCTAAGAAATTGTCGGGGTCGTTTCAGACGTAATAGTTCATTTAATTCAGTGGGTGAATTATTTAGTGATAATGTGTTGTGTTTATAGGTTAAGGTAAAATTAATTTTATGGGCAGTAACTCCTGTCACGATACGGGGAAGCCACTTATCTTCGGCATGACGAAGCTGTTGAAGAATGAAAACAATAAAATCAAATAAAAGCTGGATATGTAGGAGTCTCCAGTCTCCGATTAATTTGTCTATAATAAATTAGGATCTCCTGAAATGGAACTTACTGGATATCCATGCTATCTGCCAAGGAGGCGTTGCTGGCAGTTTGGTCTGTCAGTTTATGACCATAGGTACCAACATGACTTTGTGTCTAGGACAGTAGACTGCATCACGTCTACCGTACATAACACGAGCTGGTGTTGAGGATACATGTCCTGTAAACTGTGTAGGACACAGCGGATCTATACATACAAGGATGTGCTTGAGGTGGTGAACAGACTAAAATCCAAAGCCAGTATGACAGGGTGCCCACAAGCAGGAAATGTCAGGAATTTTAAGATTTGTCAGGAAAATTTATTAAATATGAGGTCAAAAGTCTGGAAACAGTACAAAATCAACCGCTGTGTCAGGAAATTTTCCCTCAGGTGCTCATGTGTGAACATCCTTTTCACAAAGCTTTGAAACATATCTCCAAAGCAAGCAGGAGATAAAGAATTGCCAGGCTCGATGATTTCTATGCTTCCCTTCTTTCAAACAACCAAAAATGCTCATCACTGGAAAGTAGAGTTTGATATTTTCCCACAGAGGTGCTACAGTTGAGGGTGGTTTCTCGTTGATTTAAAATCAATGTCAGGCGTCGGAGCGAGTCTTTTTCATTTTTTTTTTTCTTTCTCGAAAGTCTCCGTCAGTCTCAGTTTTTGAAACATTAGTCTACTAAGTGTCTTTTTTTTTACCCTTGCTTAGTCATATTGTTTAGATTGTGGCCAAATGTACTGGAAAATGTCAGTAATTAGATAAAGGAAAATAATAATAATGATGAAAAAAAAAACGCATATATACAAAGTAAATATAGTCAGTGTGTGGGGGGGGGAGAGCTTGGTGGAATTTCTGTCTCCCATGAGGGAGGGTGACAGGGAGACCATTCTGTGTTTGTCTTATATTTTTTGTTACTACAAAGGAATTTTCAACAACCTTCCTCTATTAAACGGTCCCCACCTACCTGGAAAACCGGGGAATTCATCTTACTGCCGGAGAATTTCATGAAAATCTGAAAAAAGAAAACGGGGGAAAAAGGCTTGAAAAGTCAAGGAATTTTAGGTGTGGATTTATACTTCTCAAACCTAGTTTTTAAACCTTTATTTCGCTACAGCAGGCATTCTTTGCGATGAGCCAGTGGTTTAACATTTCCACTTCAAAAAGAGATGATACGGCATCTTAACGAGGAATATACATGTTCATGCATAGTAAACCCGTAGTCGGGAAAAATATAGTTGCTTTTTTACATTATATGTAGACCCGGAAATTTGTAAATTGTGATCTGGAAAACTAAGGGAATTCGTACTTGCCAAATAAGTTTGAATCCTGATTTAATTAGAGTTGTAACAGGTAGGAACATTATAAAACAGTCCTTTTGTTGGCATGTTTTGTTAGCATCTTTTGATATCCGTTCCGTGAACTTTCGCTAATATATGAAACCACACAATCATTTATGTGCATTTAACCTGCGTTAACTTGAATTTATGGATTTGCAAGTGTGTCGTCATGTGAACAGTGAGAAACACCATGGGGAAGTGTAAATTCAGGAATGATTGGCTTCACAAGAAAGACAGTGAATATGAAGTGTTTTGTAAACTATGTACGTTTGTTGTGAATGTTTCAAAGGATTTCATTCAGTTGTACAACATTGTGAAGGAACAAAACATTAAAAAAACAAAACAAAAAAGACGGTGTAGTGATATTCTTGGTGAAAACCAGTTATTCTTAACATGCACATATGTTCCATCAGGGGTGATCTCAAACTTCCAGTGTCTACAACAGAGCACATCAAGTGTGCATCAACTGTTCGTATTTACAGTATAAGGGGCAGAATTGATATGGATAAGGAAAGGTTTTTGTACCAACTACTCAGCTAATTCATGTGCAGATATCAAAGCTACATTTGAAAGAATGTTTCCAGGAGTATTGCCTGATTGTTTTCAATCAGCCCCTCAACAATGCACTGCTTGACCACTGATGCTCTTGGTGTGTATTTCTATGAAGAAATGTTGGAAGATGTTGGCTCAGTGCCATACGCCTTTTCTTATGATGAAACTACAAATGTTGAAGACAAGAAGGAGCTGCAAGTTACCATTACATATTGGTCAGATCTCAGGAACCAGGTTAGAAGACATCTTGAGATTTTCTTCACTGGAAAAGTTGATGCATTTACTCTCCATAATTTGGGCTATCAGCAATGCCAATTTGTCCTTAACCAATATGCAGATGATTGGTTCTGATGACCCCAATGTTAACAAGAAGGTTTTCAAGTTGTTTAATGAGGAACTTATAGGACCTTGTCAAAAAGGTTTGGTAGATATTGGCACATGTCCTATTCACATAGTCCACAATGCTTTCCTAAAATCCTTTCAAACATTTGGGGAAGATGCTCTGGCACTAGTGATCAGTGTTGATAATTACTTCCGTGGATGACCTTCAAGTTGGGAAGAGTACGAGACTATTCAACCAGAGCTGGATCTGCCATCGCACAAGTTTCTGAAGCACACCACAACCAGGTGGTTATCATATATAGCTGCATGTGAAAGATTACTTGAACAGTGGACTGGTGTACGACGGTACTTCTTGAAGTATATTCCATCAACAAAGAAAAGTGATGTTTTTGGACAAGCAGTCTCTGAGGAATATCTACTGAAGAAGCCTGGGATATTAGCTCAATTGCACTTCACATTGTCTTCTGCCAAGCTGTTTGAGAAATTTACCCATCATTTCCAGTGATTCATATTTTATATACAGAGTTATTAGACGTCGTTGGAACTATCGCAGGAAGAATGTCTAAATGTGCTGCTGTTAGTGAAGTGAAGTCAGCGTCATATGATTGGACAAATAGCAGGTTGTTTAAATCTGATAGTTTACTGTCGTTAAAACAAGATGTCATTTCAGAGGAAACCAAACGAACTGTCTAAGCTACCAGAAGTGGATGCTCTACAATTCTCGAAGAGTGTACAAGCAATATTTCAGGAGCTAAACATTTGGTGCAAAATACAATGACTCATTCTGTTCACATTAAACGAGCACTATCATTTCTCAATCCTCAGGCTAGAAAATCACAAAGCCGCTGCAGATACATCAGAACTGTAGCAAAAGCACTATCTGTGGCCATTCCAGATGATCAGCTTGTTGACGAGTGGAAATGTCTGCAGCTTGAGCATGAACCTGCTGGAAGTGAATCACCTCTTCACGTATTGACAGTTACTGGGCTCTTTTTATGGAACTGAAGGAGGAGATGGTTCCCCAAAGTTTCCTCTGGTGAGTAAAGTACTGAAAGCTGCACTCTGCCTGTCCCATGGTAATGCAGATACTGAAAGAAGATTCTACATATCAAAAAAGTGCTCTTACAGAGGAAAAGACACGGATGTCTTGTAGAACCTTAAAATAGTATTCTGATTGTGAAAGATGCTTTAAAGTTTTATAACATGTCCCATCTCGTTCCAGTTTCAAAAAAAAATAATTACCCCTGGTCAGAATGCTCATAAGCATTACCAACAGTTTCTGGAGGAACAGCGACTAGCCCAGGAAAGAAGCGCCACACGTAGAGAAGAGGAAGTGAAGTTGAAAAAACCAGAAGAAATGCTAGAAGTGCTAAGGAGAACATAGAAGAAATTGAAAGCAAGCTTAATGAAAGGAAGAAGTACAGTGAGACCAAAGAATCTGCAAATTCTCAGCTTCGTGAAGCCACAGATCGACTTCGAAAGGCTCTTGAAACGGGGAACCTGAAGGAGGCACAAATCGCTCAAGGGATGTTGGAAGCTGTCATGTCATTGAAAGAAAAGGAATGCAGTGAACACAAGGGCTTTCAGGCTCTTTAGAAAAGTGTTGAAAAGAAGAGAAATGCTATCATCACATCGTTTTTCATGCAAAGTCAAAGAACTGAAATTTGTCCAAGTGAAAAGGTTTTTTTATGTTTCTGAGATATGTGTCAAATTATAGATGATGCAATTATATCTTCGAAAAAAGCCAATCCCCTTCCATGACCAGAAATAAAAGCTTTGTTGAGTTGAAGACTTTGCAGATGAGTTGTCACTCAGCTTTCCTTATAAATATATATTCAAAAATTAAATCATCGATTAAATGACATCTTTAATCATTTGTCAAAAATTGGAAGATATACAAATGCTTTTTTTTACTTCTGGTCTTAACCGGCATCTTGGTAGGGGTAAATCACTAAAAATTAAAAGAAAATGTTACATTTTCTAACCTCCTCTGACTGAGGGTTAATTTGTGAAGTATCTTAACAGACGGGTTAGTCTACAAAGTCTCCTTTTTTGCTTTATTTAGTCTACAGAGTAGCTTTTTTCAATGTCATTAGGCACTCCTATGCCTGCAATGTGAACATACAATAATAGCACTGAGGAGAGTGCATGATGCTGTTATCAATTGCAAAGGAATCCATAGTATTGTCATCACACAGAAAATGCTCACATATGCATGATCTGCTCGGAGGCGATATAAAGATTATCTGGAAACACAGCGGAATGCCAAGAAAATGGAAGAGAATAATTCTGAAAGAAAGTAAGGTCATGAATGAAATAAAGAAACTGGAAGATAAGCAAAAGAAGTTGAGAGAAAAATCTGAAACGGAGCAAGACGACCTTTCTCAGAGAATCAAATTTTTGCAGAAGTTGCAAAATTAACATCTGTTGAAACTTCTGTTTCCGTTCTGGTGATATTGTTTAATTATTGTAATAGGCTAATATTCATAGAATTTATTCATACACGTATGTTGTAGTTGTTAGCAAAATATTTTAGTACAACTTTTGTTTCTGCAATTTTATTGTATTTTGAATTGTAAGGAAGTAATAAAATCAAAATTTGCTACTGAGGTGAGAGTGGGCAGCTATGGGGCTGATGGAGGCTGCATGTAAAATAATATATATATATATATTTTGCACAAGTAAGAATTGGATAGTTTGAGAGTCAGGAATTTTTTTAAAAATCTTGTCAGGAAATTTAATGTTCACAAATTTTATGGGCACCCTGTAGTACATATAATTCAGCGTTAAAAATATTATACCTATAATTCAGCATTACAAAACTGGTAGGTTTCCCCGTTAATAAAGACTGTGCGTCCAACAGATTCAGCTGGCTTGGGACCATTGCTAAAAATATATGTAAAATTCAGGTACTGACTGCAGTTCAAGAAATCGTTGCTGACATTCTACCACAGATGCCTCCACTTTTTTCAAGGTCGATAAAGAAAGATTAACTCGTGGACGACCAAGCGCCCAAGTAGAGGGCGGAGACTGAAATGGACACGGCAGACGGACGGACGGTCTGAAGTTATTATCTCCAGAAGCTCTCATATTCGGATGCCGAGAGGACGGGTTGAGGACGAAACGATGTGCTGGATGAGAATGTAAAGATATGAACTTAGAGAAGCATCTCAGCGCATAGTACAACCATGGACAAAAGTTTTGACTCATATGTTTAGCTTAATTCTTTCAGAAATAAATACGTTGCAACATCATATGTATTTGTTGACTTGTAGAGATATTCACAATTGTTTGATGCACTTGTGTAGAAAATATTGGTCTGATTTGCAGCCAAGCAAGGATGATATATAAAAAGATGACAGTTTCGTCGAAAAAAAAAAAAAGTCCGAAAATCGCAACAATGCATATTTATCTCGCAAAGAGACATTTTTGTAACCCAGAGGAATTATTACCGTTAATAGATATCGCACGTAGGACGGACATCGATGTGAATTTGGGAAATATTACCTAAAGACATGCGTCAGAACTGTTGTCCATAGCAGTACATCCGATGGATCTCGAGCGGAGGCTCGGCGGCATCGATACAAAGACTGGTCACGGAACGTGTGCGATACGCACCAGTGGAGAGCCTGACTAACATACGTAAAACGGAAAATTTATGCCGAGGAATATGCCTGACAACCCTAGTTAAGGTTTGATAAAATGAGTGCCCTATATATATGTTGTGTTCATTTTTGTACTGGACATATGTTAATGTGTCGTTTATTGTGTACGTGTTTTGTATTGTTATTATTATTATGTGTCCTTTCTTTTAGTTGCACCCTATTTCGTTAGTGTTTGCATGATTGTGAATAGTAACAAATAGGGTTGCCAGGTTGTAAAGTTGATACGATGAGTGGCAGACTTTTTCTGATACTTAGTCACGACAAAATACTTAGTCACGACTATGGTGAATACAAATCCTGGTCACGTTTTTATCTTCCCTGGATGTTGTGTTCGAAAAGGCGGAGTAGAGTTATATTAAGACATAGTTTATTTATTTTCTTACGAGACCATTTGAAAGTCCTGAACCATTCCTTCATTTCCCAGTTGCTGCATTCCGGTCATGGGTTCTTTTTTTTAAATTTAATTTTTAAGGCCTTTAGGCAACTTTGGCTTAGACCAAATGAATGATGATGTGATGATTGGTGGAATGAAGAGAGTGTGAGGAAACGGAAGTAAAGCCCACGCACACGGTGTTCGTCCACCACAAAGCCCATATGGCACGAGCAAGGTTTGAACTGACGACCCCAAGCCCTAGAGGTGAACGCTCTACCCTTGGTCCACCGCGGCCCCGTTGAATGGAGTGGTTCCGAGAGCTATAGGTTCCGCTCTTAATGCTAACGAGCTCATTCTGGATGTTAATAGCAGTTCAAACAATGCATTTGTTACATTTCAATTACTATTCATTTAACTTTTTTTTCTCTCTCTCAAATCTATGTATGTATAGAAAAACTTCCGTGTATGATTCTCTCTCTTTTATTATTAGCCTTTTGTGTATCGTCGAAATCTTAATTTGTTGTAAAATTGATGGAGCTCGGCTCTTTCTAAGTAAGATCTTCCAGCTGCAGTCGTTTCTGTGTTTTACTACTTTTCGTAGAAAATGAAAGAAGCGACACAGAGGTTGAATTTTAAGAACTTTAACATCTCAGGCCGGAGAAGAAGTGGGGCGGGGGGGGGGTCTTGGAAAGTAGATGGTCATAGCCTATCTTTGTAGGTACCATCCCAGCATTTGTCTGATATGACAGGGAAAAAATCACTTAGGATGGCTGGCCGCTAGGTTCGATCCCAGGACCTCCCGAATGCTAAGCCAACGCACTACCACTGAGCCACGGCCGCTCGGCAAGAAGGCACAAACATATCAGAAATTTCCTTCCTTTATCTCCTAATGTTTTGAATGGATACTGCATCACCTCACAAATTCTAAGCTGATCGGACATATCATACTAGAAGCAAAAAGTTCAGTCAGTAGTATACCAGTCTACCAACTTGTGGCGCCACTGTCGCAAAATAATCGCCTGTTCTACGGGAGTGCTGTGTGCTACTCTACGCTCAAAAACTCATAACTCACTCACTCTGTGACTTACGAGTTGGCGCAGTAACAATTCGCCATTGGATTATATCGTGCGCAAGATCAAGCCGTTTTTTTTCCTCACGAAAATAACTTCTGCAAGATCCCTTCTAAATATTGTCCTTCGAATCACGTGTCGGGCTCTTTCCCTCATCTGACTACATGGTCTGCCCATCATCGCGATTTCATTATTCTTACAACATCGGGCGAATCATACAGTCCGTGGAGTAGGTAGCCTCCTCCATTCTCCGGTTGCCTCGTTCCCTTTTGGCCCGTATCTTTCTCAAAACTTTATTTTCAAACATTCGCAAGATAAGTTCTTCTGCCTGGATCGTAGTCCAACTTACGGAACCATAAAGTATTACCGGCAGAATAGCCGTTTCGTATGTTTTCTATTTCAACTTTCTTGTGAACTTCAAAGATACGTGCAATACCTGACTGAATAGAAATTGACAGACATACATAAGCTATCCAGATTTGACTCGTCTCGCCTTCAAAGACCATGTAATCTTCGTAACCCAAGTAGTTCCTGACTTGGAAGTTGGTGATATAAAGCTTCCCAGCTTTTCCTGCTGAAGCCTAAAAAGAGAAAGATATTAACTATATCAATGGACATATCGTTAGATACAAATTTGTTCAGTTGGTGATAATTTGAATACCCATTCGAACAAAATAAAGCAAGAAGTTTCTAATATATTTCTTGATAGACGAAATATTTCTTTACAAATATTAACTAAAATACAATTAGAAGTTAAGAAATTTACATCTATAAAGTCCAAAAAATTGCACAACATGGCAACAGTGGATCAAGATATACGTTATAAACAGAACATTCAAATAATTTGTTGTTGAATTTGGGTCAGAAAATGGTGATTCGGTGCAGTCGTTTCCATGAATCGGACTACATTTAAGCAGGTCATATGAGGAGTAATAAACTTGCTGCAAAACAGTTATTTACTTCCCTTTTCAGGGGGAAACAAAATGGTTTGTCTCGGGTGAGATGGGTAGGGATAGACTCTCCAAGTTTATTTTGATGTGTTCTTAGCGCAACTGTAGTGAGCTTCTAAACAGAGACTCTGAACTCGTGTTCATACAAGGGATGATATACACCCCTCAGATAATAAGGTGACACCTGGCAACCCTAGTAAGGGTGTTTAATTTGTGATGACACTGTATGTACGTTCCTTCCTTCATTTCTTTCTCTTGTTTCTTTCTTTCTCTGAGGACGCGAACTCTGACAAAACATTTCGTCTTCATTTTCTCTTAAAGGTAAGTGTCTTTTTCCCCTAGAGAGCTTAGATGTTGTAATTGAATCCCTGTAGTACATGCTGCCATCTGTTGGCGAACCGCTTAAGTACATGCTTTGCTACAGTACTGTAGTACTTATTGAGAATACAGGTAACGATAAAACACCTTGCGTCCATTTCTGGTTGACCGCTTGGTGTATTGGGTAGAGTGGTGGACTGCTGGAGACCCGGGTTCGATTCTCATGCTTTTTATGTTTTTTTTTTTTGCTTTCAAAGAACTTGAACTTTGCAGGGTATATATATATATATATATATATATATACTTTTTCTCTTTTGCTTCCTTTTACATTTTTAATATTTCACTGAAATGGAAAACTCCACAGTCTAGTGGTTAGAGCGTTGGACTCATGTCCGCGTGGCCCCGGTGCAATTCGGCGTCCACCCATCGTCGTGAGGCAAACTGTGGAGTCACGTCAATAAAGACGTGACGACCACTTGGTCTAGAAAGACCCTGATACGCCTGTTCGTGGTCAAGGTGACGCGCAGTGCTGACCTCACGGCCGTCATTTAGGTGGACGCAGTTCTACCAACCGCGGACAGATGACGTTGGGCAGACTCAAGGCCTTTTGGTCTGTAACCCCAGTGGTTATTTATTTTTATTCTTATAATGTAATTATTGTACTGTCCTCCTCTTTAAACAACCAGAAGGATGTTTGGGGACCCCGTAGCATGTATGATTACGCAAATTATAGAAACTAGTTATTGCTACTAGGGAGTTGCCAATAACTGGTTTGTCATTTTTTCCCACAGTACTCATTTATTTGGCAATAATTAGCAATTTTTTAAAAGAAATTTCTTTAGATTTCTAACATAGCCATTCTAACCTTTAACACTTACACACACACAAAAAAAAAAAACAATCAGTAGTATTTTCACGTAGGACGCGGCTTCAATGAACAACTATTTGGTAGGGGGTCAATTATTTGTCTCAGCAGTTCTAATAACGGGTAAACGTCTTCAGATCTCTTAAAACATAGAGTGAACGTAAGTGCCAATAAGTAGGCTTGAAGGGAGGGGCTAACTATGGTTAGAGAGTGCCAACAATAGGTCATTATGTTGTTTTGAAGGGGGGGGGGGGGGAAATACATGTTGTGCATTTCTATTGTTTCACTATAAAATTATTTTCGGGGAAGATGTAAGAGTTGACTGTTAGCCATGAACAGATCTGCTCTTCGTGTTTCAAAACGACAGTGGTCTAAAAATGCCAATAACTGGTACGTTTACCATATGTTTTTCCAACGTTGTCTCTCTCTTCATACAGTACGTAGTTTAGCATCGAGTTAAGAGATGGCACTGCCTACTTCTGAGTATTTATTACGACATGCAGGCTCTCATTTTTTTTCTCGTGTCTTTCTTTTATTTTTATATGCTTGTCTCCATTCTGCCTCTGTATGCATGCAGCACATTGTATCTACGCGATGTTTAAAAGCACAGGCTATGTAGGAGTATGCTATTTTCTACAGATAGTTCCTCGTAATTTTCTTCGAAGTGAAATAACAGTAATGTCTTCAAGAAAACACATTGTTTCACCAGCGTTGTTCAAGGAAAACTTTTTCATACCCAGACCAAATTCAAAATTACGAGCGGAAGATGAGAAAACGATTTTAAAAAATCTTTAAGATATTGAACCATGCGTGCAGAGAAGACCTGCTTATAGTTTATCTCTTAGTTGTGTTTTTTTTAAAAACATTTTTACATATTTTTTTTCTCTCGTTGACTGATTTCACTTGAATGTGATTTTTAGGTCCAACAGTCAGGAGCATCTGGGCAGCCCTCAGTGGCAACTCTCGTGAAAACCGTTTCTGCACCCTCGAGTGTGCCTGGAGTTACTATTCCCGTTGCTGGAATTAATGTGCCTCAGGTAAATATTTTTTATAAAGTTTCGGCCTGCTGTACGGTTTACTTCTCTCGCAGATTTATGAAAGTATTGAACACAGTCATTGTAATTAACGCTGACTTGATGTCAGTGTACAACAGACAGTCGAACGACAACACGTGATTGCATTCCTTTAAGATAGCTGTTGAACAGTACCGTTTCGTTGCACTAGTATAATTTTGCTTTTATTGATGTTTGATCATTTCGGTTTTAAGTTACGGCAAGAAACTTGTCCTGTTCAAATTTCATATGTCCGTAATTTTAACTTGAATCGGTTTTGCATTGAATAAAAATTGAAGCGGCAGGGGGGGAATGATAGTCAATTATCCACTCGTAGTAAAAACTCTAAACCCGTACGTGGCAGAAATGACGAAACATTAAACTAAGGTATGATGTACTTTCGCGTTCTTCATATTACCCGGGCTTAGCTCCAATAAACTACTATACGCTTGTGCATCGAAGTCACTTCGTAAAATACATGGTGTTCAAAAGAGGAAATAGACCTGGGGTGACCGAAAGGTTAATCCACTCGCTTCCTGTGTGCGTGGTCACGTGTTCAATTCCCGTCGGGGTCTCTTGAAGCTAAGTGGTTCGTAGCTCGCTTTCCCCCCAAAAAAAACTATAGGTCCCGTCATTAAAAGCTCACCAGCTCGTTTAGGACGTTAACAACAATTCTGTAAAAAAAAAAAACTGAAATAGTGCAGAAGCTTCCTTCAGGAGCTTCATTGCCTCTCCGGAGACACGCTTCTTCAGAAACTGAGATGAATAGCCTTGTTAATCATTTATAAAGCTGTGTCGCAGCAAATTGTGTCTATTTTGAATCAAGCCGGTTTGATTACCCCCATCCCAAGACTCGGTAGTAGTGTGAAGTACGAAAGGGGCCATTTATTTCGGAAAGCTTGACTCATAAACTTATAAAGTTTATTACGAGAAATATTTTAACTATTTGTTATCTGAAAGAGCAACCGCTACCGATTCAGAACCACTCATTCATGAATATTGTTTTGTATGCCTCACGGCTTATTCCCTTCGGATACGATATTTTACGTACACTTCTGCTAATATTTGTCGGTGATACAGATAAGGGATGCTGATAGATAGATGATCTATCATTAGCTTAATATTATTGCTGCAAATCAGTTGATAATTTCATCTAGGAAGTGATGATTTTAGAAAAAAAATTAGGGTCGCGGTGCCTCAGTGGTAGAGTGCTCACCTCTGGCGCTTGGGGTCTTCGGTACCGATCCCAGCTCGTGCCTTTGTGCTGGTTTAACACCGTATGCGTGGGTTTTCTCGGAGTTCTCCCGTTTCCCCCCTTTCTTCATTCCACCAATTCTATCATCATCCATACAGCCTGAGTTAAAAGTTGTCTAAAGGCCTTAAAATAAAATTCAGACTTAGAAAAAATAAATCATTGTCATTAAAATTTGTATTTTTATGAACTGTACAGACTGTTAATGTGTCGTCTACAACTTCATTTTATCCCTAGAAGAAGGAATTAAAAGTCCAGCAGCTCTTGAGTTAAGATATCATCACGAAATTCACCGAGTAAAATTGAGAGGAAATCCCAATGAGCATGGCCGGCCTAGGATTCGATTCGAACTTTTGGACAAGGGTTAGGTGGCAGAACAGCCATAGGCTGAACCTCGCCCGCTTAAATAAAGAATTTTTCAATTCAACTAGATTTTTTATGTTAAACCAACTATTAGCAACCAGATACTGCCATTTAAAAAAAAAGTGTTGAACTTCGGTTAAAATAGTAACAAAATGCTTTGCAACAACGCATTACGCAATGATTGTAGCTCATAGAATTTAAGTTTTCATAATTTTTAAATTCCGTATTATGTTCCCAATTGACTATTTGATTTATTTGTTCAAGTACCTCAATATGGGGAAAATACTAAATTTACAATTGTTAAAAAGAAGGGATGGACAAATAAAATTGAGAGCATATAAATGAATAGAGCTTCGGACAGAGATAGCGGAAAACGAAAGAGTAGAACTTCTTTCACTATTCACTGCTGGATAGTGTTCCTAGTAAGATGGATCGGGTAGAGAAGAAAATATACGAATACAGTATACTGGGAAAAAGACCAAGAAGGAGATGGAGGAATGAGGTAGAAAAGGATGTAAAAAGAAGTGGTATAAAATAAGAAAATGAAGAACGGTGCAGAGACAGAAACTGGGAAGACCTACAGTGTCCAGCTATCTGGAAAAGTTAGGGAATTTTGCTAGTCAGGGAAATGTCATGTAAAAATCGGGGAATTTTGTTTAAATCAGAGAAAATTCAAGTAATTATTATAGATTTTTCCGCACTCTGCACAATTAGTGGAAGCTCCTGCCCATGGAGAGGAACACAGAAGGATGCATGTTGCACATGCTTGCAAGAATTTGTCCAATTTAATGCGCTTGGTCATCTCTTACTTTAACTTAAGTAAAGCTGTTGCATGCTGTTAAGTATAGAAGGTAAAATTGAGCTTATTCCCCCCCCCCCCCTTAAATAAGTGTGTCGACGACATTCTGTAAAAAAAAAATATATGTTATTTTAGTCTGGAAAACCAGGAAAAGTTAGAGAATTTTTTGTTACTGGCCACCCTGATGCACAGTTCCAGACCCCATGCGAAGCAGAAGTGAAGGATAGCTAAGATGTACTCTTTCTTCCGGTGTGTCCAGATTAGAGTCTGTAGTAACCTAGAAAGCATCGTATGACTGAATTTTAGTCAGCTGCCCTGCTGGAAAAATCCGTGTATATTATAGAGTTTGGACAACCTATGGAAGACTGAACGCTGAGTAATAGAGACCCTGGGCCTCTCTTTCATAGAATAATGGTTTGAAGGATTACGAAAATGGAGTTCACGCATGAGTGATCCTGTTGTAAAATTTTCATCTCCCTAATTTGTACAAAAATTTGAGGTCGGCAGTTTAAGTGTTTAGCTACTACGGATTGAACCCAAGACTTTTTTTTTTTTTACGAGGCGACAAGTGAAACTAGTCACTCTGTGCGTTGTCTGAAACAGCTCTTATTCTTAAGCTAGTACTTCCTGCTTCATTCTCGATGTACATTTTCGTGGTTTGATGGAACTTTTTTTTTCATCTGAGAGTACGCTCTGGGTTGTATCGCGCAGATTCGATATTCGAGGGCTTGTGTAAATCGTTGGCTTTTTTGATGACACATTGTACGCTCCACGAAGAAGACATTGTCTGACCTGATCCTCCCACATGGTCCATTGAGGATCCTATATTAGTAATACTAGGAAAGTCAATGCTGCTTAAATTCGATATAGAAATATTTTATTCTTCCCTTAAGGCAAGCATTACATAACAGGGAGTCCTTTGGCTTTGACTACCCGAAATATATATTTAATTACTTTCAAACTCACGGTTTTACTATGTCGATTATACGTAAATCAGTAACGCAATTAATTACATTACCTACAAGAAATTTCTTGTGACAATTAAAAAAAAAACTCGTAAGTAAACATCTTTTCAATAGCCTGACATATACACGGGAAATTTACTTCTTAATGTTTCAGCCATCACAAAAGACCTTGAACGCACTTTGTTGTTACCATCTATTGCATGTCGAGAGCTTGGTTGAACTATTGTTGGTATGATGAACAAGTCCCTATATAGTATTAACTATGTCTGATGTAAGTACGAATTTATTTCCATGGCAGCTGGTTGCTAGGCAACTACAAATCCTTGGAGATTTTGTTTTTCTTCTCTTCCTGTGTTCAGGTGAGACTGTTACACTTTTTTTTTCTTTAAATAATAGTAGTATCCGTGAGAAGCAAGTAGTACTTTTGAAGTAATAGAATTGACGTGATACGGTTCCATTTGATGTGTAATTCACTTGTATAAATGTCGTTTGGTGTAACTTGATCGTTGGCCTTTGTTTTGTAGGTGAAAGCAGCGATTACCCCCGGAGGAAAAGCGACAGCAGCCACGCCCCAACAGATCAGGCAGTTGGCAATCCACCAGCAATTACTACAACAGCGTAAATTGCCTCCACAGAAAGTAGCACAGCTGACGCAGGTGAGATTTTTTTCTCAGCTTTTGCATTCTGTAAACGCCTTGGAAACTAGAACTAGTGAATTATCTTTATATATTTATGATGGTCCTGTACGGTGATCCGCTTAATATGGATGAAGCCAGGGTGTCCATAAAGTCCTGCAGGAAACTAAAACCCTATAACTTGAAAACTATTAAGTTTATTAACAAAAAATTTTGCGTGTACTTAGAGCAATGTTTACAGTTTTATTTCTGCTTGTTGAAGTTCATTGCCAAACCTTCAGTTGAGCACCATTCACGTCCAAACAGTGTTGCAGTCTTTTTGGGAAAGCGAGAATTGCCTGCTGATGGTTCTCCTCTGGAATATTCAGAATCAGATCACTTATTTTGTCCTTCAGGTCGTCCAGATTAGCTGGTTTCTGTGAATACACCTCGGTCTTCACATGTCCCAACAGCCAGTAATCGTAAGGTGTAAGTCTGGTGAACTTGCAAGCCAAGGTCTTAACGAACAATTTCAACAGATATGGATTGGCCGAAGAGGACCCACACCTTGGCCTGCAAGGACAACAGACTCACACCTTGCAATTATTGGCTGTGGGGACATGTAAAGACCGCGGTGTATTCACAGAAACCTGAACGATCTGAAGGACAAAATAAGTGATGTGATTCTGAATACCCCAGTGGGTACGTGGTAACGATCGCTGCCTTGTAGTCATGGGATCTCGGGTTCAATTCCTGGTGGCGCCACAAGTGGTTCTGAACCCACGTTAAACTGTACGTTAGTACCTTACCAGTTCGTTTAGGACTTTAATAACAATTCAATCTGAATATCCCAGAGGAGCACGATCAGCACGCAATTCTCGGTTTCTCAAAAAGACTGCAACACTATTTGGACGTGAATGGTGCATAACTGTAGAGTCAGCAATAAACTTCAGCAAACAGAAATAAAACTTCGAACATTCCTGTAAGTACACACATTTTTTTGTTATTGTTGTTAATAGTTTTCAAGTTAGAGTTTGTTTCCTGCAGGACTTTATGAACTCCCTTTATATCTTGAAGTCTTAACAAACAAACATACTGATGGGGCAGATAAAAACTATAATTTTCTTCCTTTCGTTGTGCTTAGAATATCAAAATACGTTCTCATTGTCCACTCGCCCACAATTACTTTGGGAGTTATCGGTGATATAAAACTCAGAGTCTCCCGCTGGAGATTGAAGACGTTTGGAAATACCCTTACGTATTTAAATTGCTGAAGGAAATACAAAGTAATTTCTACTGGGTGGAAGATGCCACCTATTGGAGGAGGGTATGTTTGTTCATCATGGCCGTCATATTGAATCTCGGTTTAAGTGGTCATTTGATATATCATTCTGGACTAAAATTTTACAGAAAATACGTGTGTGAAGTCAGTTTTACCGTAAATGTTCTCCGTTGATTTTATTAAATGAGGCTACTCCCCCCTCTTCCATAGCTATGTTACATTCCCTTACCTCTCACAACAATATGTTTATGGCAAAACTGACTTCAACAATATGTTCTGTAAAATTGTAGTCCAGAATGGCATATTACATGACCACCTCCCTATTTAGCAAAGTCAACCGAGATTCAGGATTGCTATCATGATCAACAAGCATACTATCCAACAGGTAGCGCTTTCCGCCCAGCACCAATTATTGTGTATTTGGTTTTCATTTCTTTCAGCAATTTTAATTCATAAGGGTATTTCTAAACCTTTTGTTCACTCCATACGGACAAAATCTGACTGTTATCTTCCAAAGCAATTGCGCTCTAGTGGCCAAAATTTGCATGCGCACATGGTTTGACATTCTAACCATGACGAAAGAGAGAATTATCATTTTTATCTTCATGTTTGCTTGTAAGAAAGGTTCCGTCATGAGTGGAAAAGATTCCGGAGTTGGGTATTCTGTACCGTCTATGACATAAGCTGCTATGTGCGTGAGAGACTGTACCTTCTGGTTATAAGGATCCAGTATAATTGAAAAGTTGCTTCGGCTAACGTTATCATCTTTCTTACTTAGCCTCCCCGCCCTTTGAGGCTAGACAATCATAATTCATTACTTTTTACCTGTTTCGTCAATCATGATATCGTTGCAACTGTGATTCTTTAACGGTGTTAACACTCCCGTCATTTTCGTGTCTGCTTTCCATTGATTTGTATGGAAATTGTTTTACTCCTTTTTTATGGCCTTGAGAAATTGGATTTTCAAGTTGTTCTTTCTCGTAATGGGTCTTGATTACTATTTTGACATTTCAAAGTTTTTTTTAAATCTGAAGTTTGTTCGAATATTTGAACATCTTGCAATACTCAATTTCAATTTTATTTATGGTCTTTAGGCATCCAAGGCTCAGGCCGGGATAGGGAAGGGGAAAGGATATGGGAAGGTACCATCCCGGCATTTGCCTGGTATGACAGAGGGAGGATGGTCGCCCGCTGGGATTGAACTCACGACCTCCCGAATGCTACGCCAACGCTCTACCATTGACGTGAGCTGCGGCGGCTCGGTATATTGTAATAGTAACTGTTAACTATGTAAAATAAAATATATGCACGTCAAAATATATTTCCCTGTATGTATAATATTACATTTTTGTAAAACATGACGTAGAAGTAGGCGAAAACGGAAGTTAAAAATTTCACTTCTGAAAGACCTAAGACGAGTCCGTGGTTTAGGCTGACAGCATGACTGACTACAAATCGGGCGACCCAGGTTCAAATTCCGACCAGGATACTTGGAAACTTTTCTCGTAGTGTTTCCATACCTGGCGCTCTGGTGTGCACTCAACCCCCTATCAAATTGAGTAGCAGAGTGTCCTTGGTATTTCTGGACACGTTGGGAGGTAAAGGCGGTGGGGCATGGGATTGAGCCCCGTTTCAGTTCGTGCCGTAGGTCGAGAATATGCACATGCGCATCGACATGGCACCTTTTGCCTTAAATTAAAACCGTTTCCATTTAAATCAGTGGAAAGTTGATACCAAGTTGACAGGGAGGATCATCACCGTTAATGCTTGCATGTGGTCTGATTTGGGAACCTGGTGGAGCTACATAGGAACCCACTTAAACGAAAGCTATAAGTCGCGTTCTTAGAAATGAATAATTAAAATAATAGGCTCTTTAACTCTACTTTTAAGATTCTGTTATTTTCTCTAGTTTACGACGTTGTGTGATTTTTCTGTTTGCAGGTCGCAGGAAAGGCAGGAGTTCCAGCGCAGTTAATAGTCCAGGGACAAAAGCAGCTTCCCACCACAGTGACGGTGCAGCAGATTCAACAAGTGATCAAACAGGTACAGCATATCGCTCATGGAGGTGGAGTTGATTATTGAAAGTAGACTGTTTCCAGGGAACACAACTGTTGATCTCCATTGCTGAATGCTTTGTCTAATTTTCGTAGCTTCCCGAGTATAACTATTCCATGTATTTTTTCGAAACAATGGGTTTCTTTTAAATAAGACTATTTTAAACTTAGAAAGCACCTAACAATAAGATCCCCCCTGGTAGGTTCTTTCCCTTGTATTTCATCAAACAGTCACTCGAACAACATATCTTCACGATACTGAAAGTAAGAATGGTGTCTTTCTCCTATTATTGAGCAGAAATGGAAAAGATACTGCCTAAAGCAGTACTCCGCAAACTGTGGTCCTCGAGGCCTGCCTTTGGACAGGCACAGGGTAGCGCGTTGAACCTACAAACCAATAAAACTGGTCCGCATTTGATAGAAGATACGGATATTCGAAGAAGAAAAAAGTACACGATACTTCATTAAAAAAATAACAAGTTAAAGATGCAGATACTCCTCAAAAGTATTTCGATGCTTCACTTGGTTCCTTTTTCGAACACAAATATAGAATAAACATTTATACAAAAATCTGCACATATTTGTGGTAAAATAATATCAACACTGGCCGTGAATCATGTATAATATAGTTAAGTTAGATATCAAAATTAGGATGAAACGTAAAGGATATTGCAGGTTTGTTTATTTCGAAGATAGTAAATGTTTACTGTTTTTTTTAATTGAATTTAAGTAC
Organism: Lepisma saccharinum; assembly: GCA_022664845.1. Taxonomy (NCBI): domain Eukaryota; kingdom Metazoa; phylum Arthropoda; class Insecta; order Zygentoma; family Lepismatidae; genus Lepisma; species Lepisma saccharinum. The sequence continues at coordinate 15,037 of JAGDQP010009445.1, read as the reverse complement.
CAAGAAATTTTCAATTGACCTCTTCAACTTCTACTACTATTATTATTATTTCTATTGGGATGTATTTGGTATAAGAGTATGCTTTTCTTTTCTAAATGAACATACCTTGCACTATCTCCTCTTCATTATTTCAAGCATTCAACGAATGACTGCCAGTATTTTAGTCAGTTTAAGCTTTAGTTCCTTTTCTTATACCTACTTCTACAATGCATGGAATTTTTAATTTAATTTTTAAGGCCTTTAGGCAACTTTGGCTCAGGCCAAACAATGCGTGGAAATCATGGCCGAAACTTTATACAGAATTACCTTGTTATGGAGGATTCTACTTTACAGTGAGTGAGTGAGCGAGCATTGAACTGTATCTTTCACTTCGGGCGAGTTAAGTGAGGTTTCAAATGTGAAACTTTATTTAACTGCCAAGTCGATTAAATTCAGTGGCAGTTAAAGATGGTTGTATTTATAGACAATTACGTGAGTATACAAAGTTTGCATATATATATATATATATATATATGCTTATCAGAATAATGGAAACACCTGTAGTTGGCAACACGTCAGATGTATGGGTTGGCAGTGGTGTCGTGGCGACCGCAGCGCCGGACTGCTGGTGGTGGTGTGTTAGGTCGGTCTCCATACTACGTCAGGCGTCGTGGAACAGGAGTGTGCAGTGGCTGCAGCAGACGGAGGTAGTGTAAAATGGGAGACCTCTCAGAGTTTCAAAGAGGGCAAATTGTTGGTGCGCGGTTATGTGGAGCGAGTGTGACGGCAGTGGCTAGTGTGTTAGGTGTGTCGCCAGGGACAGTGTCGAAGGTGATGACGGCCTACACAACACACGGGAAAACCACATCGGGGAAGCGGAACAGTGGGCGGAAGAAAAGCATCAGTGACAGGGCACGCAGGGTATTAAAGCGCATTGTCACGCGGAACCGTCGTGCCACTGCGGCGCAAGTGACGGAGGAACTCAATAAACACCTCCCCCAACCTGTTTCGACAATCACAGTCCGCCGCGAATTACATGACATGAACTTACGGTGTCGTGTTGCACGGGCCAAACCTCTCATCAGGGACCAGAACGCTTTAGCACGCCGCAAATGGTGCCGCGACCATGCAACTTGGACCGTTGACGACTGGAAACGTGTGGTATGGTCGGATGAGTCACCATTCACCCTATTCCAAACCACGGGCCGTGTTTATGTGTGGCGAACGCCCAAAGAAGCGTATGATCTGCAGTGTCTCCGCCCAACTGTGAAACATGGCGGCGGCACGGTGATGCTGTGGGCCGCAATATCATGATTTTCATTGGGTCCTGTGGTCACACTTCGCGGACGCATCACTGCCAACGATTATGTCGCAATTTTAGGAGACCACTTGCATCCTATGGTCCGGATGTTGTTCCCGGACAATGACGCCATATACCAGGATAATAATGCACCCATTCACACAGCTGGAGTTGTTGCAGCGTGGTTTGAGGAACATCGGGATGAAGTTCAACATCTCCCCTGGCCCGCCCAATCCCCAGATCTCAACATAATTGAACATCTGTGGTCCATCTTGGAAACACGACTCCGGCGACGATTTCCACCTCCATTCTCTCTCACAGAACTGGCCGATGCCCTGCACGAGGAATGGTGTAATAATCCACTTGCTACCATTCACGACCTCTATGCCTCCATCCCACGTCGCATCAAGGCTGTTCTGAAGGCGAAAGGTGGCCCGACACCATATTAATCTGGTAAGCTGCACTTTCGTTCAGGTGTTTCCATTATTCTGATAAGCATCTGTATATATGTATAGCAATGGTTTTATAATGACCTGGAGCGAACTATAATAATTATTTGTTACGGATATATTCAACGATACAAAGTAAAATTTATCAGTGTGGACTTAATATACGTAAATGCTCAAACTAGCAGAGGAAAAGAACTTGGTACAATTTTAGTTTACCGATTTTGTTCAAAGAGGTTAGCTATTTTCTATACGTGAATGTGAAACCAAATTAAAAATGTACATTACAAAGACGATCTCTAAATACAGTGTAGATAAACTTGTTCAGCTCAAAAACATATCGAGCATGAGTTGTGAAGCTTGAAATGGAATTTTATAATCTTGTCTATTTGG
>JAGDQP010009445.1:0-12819 GCA_022664845.1 Lepisma saccharinum | reverse complement strand
AAAAAAAGAAATGGAGGGGCCATTCAGGTGTGGTAGGTATGTTTTGTTGGGTGGAGGGGGGGGGGGGGGGGGGGGGGGGGGGGAATGTGTCTTCCTAAGCAGGAACATACGTGTTTCGAGTAAGACTTCCATGCTTAACTGTCTGAAGGAGCTTGTGTAAAGTTTTAATAGGTAAGATACCTTACACACGACTGTTGTTCTGAATTGAAGAGAGTGATCTTCACCACATACTTGTTCTTTTCGTCCGAAGGTGTCTGCAGCTCAGTCAGTGGCCACTCAAGCCTCAGCCGCTCAAGTGATCTCGCATGCAGTGTTAGCCAAGGCTCCCCAGGTCACGGGGGCGACGTCCACAGTCACAGCGACGTTGCACACCGGGCAGAATCTCCAGACGCGGGTGATCCCAGTAAGTGCTACTCAGCAGTCACTGAAACAGACCATTCAGGTGAGTTAGCCATGAATTCTATCGTGAACGGTGCTTTTATTTTTCCTGTTGAGTAGGATAAAATTGTCTCATGTCTAACTCAAGAAAAAATTTGTTCTTACTTTGATTGTTATTAAGAGAGTCGGTGTAGCCCAGGTGGTAGCGCGTCTCACTATGAATCGGGCAGCTCAGGTTCAAACTCCGGCCAGGACGCTGGAGACTTCTCTTCAGTGCTCCCAAGCCTGGTGCGCTGAACTGCACCCAGCCTCCTATCAAACGGAGTACTAGAGTGTCTGATACTCCTGGGCATCTGGGAAGGCAAAGGCGGTCAAGCGTAGAACTGACCACCCCACCTTATTTCGTGCCGTAAGTCGAGAATATGTGGTGCTCTATTTCCACATCTCATATACGTCGTACACGGGAGGCGGGGGTGTTAAGATCTACTCCAAACTTTTTTTTTTTCTTCAAACGGCGGGTACGAAAGGGTAAAGTCAGCGTTTTAGTGATAATTTGAAGCAGATGAGGCCTCGGGGTGTCTGAGAGGTATCGTTCTCGTTTTCCGTCACGAGTTCAGTTCCCGCTGATGTTTCTTGAGCGGAGTGGTTCGGAGTCTACTTTATCAAAAACTGTAGTGTGTGTGTCCTTAGAAGTTCGCCAGTTCGTTTAGAACGTTAATAACAATCCAATTCATTTCGAAGCAGATGACGCAGCAGTACGTCACGTCGCTTTTGTGACGTTAGCTTTAGGGTGGGCGAATCAGGAACTGTAGTACGGTGGTCAATGACCTCAAACTGTAACTACAAATGCTTACTGTCCATTTGAGCATTGTAGACGCTTGCATTTCAAGTGTTATTCATCCAGAAAAGGCATTTCAATTGTTCTTTTGTTTCAACTATTGTGTATTTAATGTTCTGTCTAAGTTGGAAGTTGCGCAAGCATAAGCCCAGGGATCTAGAATGCGGAGCCAATCATTGTTCGCATTTCGTGCGACCTGCCTTCCGCGACAGATTTGAATCTCAGAGCAAACAACTTACACAAATAACAGAGGTAATGAGGGATTTGAATATGCTTCGTGCCCTGTGGTAGAAATAAAAATTACAAGGAAAAAGTAGATGGGGAAGTGAAAATATCAAGCTTCACATTGCTACACTAGCAGCACTTCCTTTCTTATCTCTTTCTCAATTTTGAATTTATATTATGGCCTTTAGGCATATAAGGCACAAGCTACGAGAGGGGAGGGGAAAGGATGCGGGAAGGAGTCGGCTAGGATCTAATTTAAGGTACCGTTCGGTTCGACCATTTACCTGGTGTGACTGAGGAAAAAACCTGAATAAACCTCAGGTAGGATGGAGGAAGGAGTCGGCTAGGGTCTAGTTTAAGGTACCGTTCCACTATTTGCCTGGTGTGACTGAGGAAAAACCCTGAATAAACCTTAGGTAAGATGGTTGGCCACTGGGATCGAAGCCTATCAACTTAGCATCACTTTGATAACTTTGTAGATATACTAACCTGGTGGAAAGGGTAATTTCGACACTTTGATGGCTATATTATCCTCATATTACCAGTAATTACAATTTGAATTGGAATAAACGTTTCCTTTGATAGATTTCTGTATATCATGTATTTAACTGTACTAGCGTAAATTAAATTATTACGTAAAGACGCCGTAGAAAGCTGTTGTGACATATTAAGTGCGCCGAGATAGTTTGGGCACCACTGACGTAAGTGTTTGGAAGTACGTAACGTTGTAACACGGAACCGGAAATACATATACTTCTGTCTTCTCTTTTTCTTCTAAATAAGCATCATCATTAATGATAATAAGAACAAAAGTTTGACAAAAGGTATTTTGATATGCTCAAGTTAGATATCCCTATTGGCAAAGAATTTCGGTGTTTCCAGGAAATTATTTCCTTTACATGAAGTAACGTTGTATGTTTTTTCAGGTTGTAACTGCATCTCCTGCAGCTCAAGCCTTGGCCTCCGGTACAAGAACAGTAGTCCCTAATGTGACGATAGATTCATCAGGTCGACCTCAAGTAAGCGTCGCATCAACGTTAGCTTCAGCCTTGGCGGGAACTATTAAAATGGCGCCAACGGTCTCAACAGCTCAGCAGCAAGCTTTACTCTCCCAGGTAAGTCTTGTGTAAATACGAGGGGCAGTCAGAAAGTAAGGTTTCCTAATAAGTAACTAATTTTATATCCTACGTATTGAACTGCTTCTTGGCTGACATGAAGTTCAGATCTTGTCTGCAAGATGGCAGCAGTTCGTTTTCATTAATAATCACGTGATTGTTAGAGAGAAACAAAAGAGACGTCGTTCTGTGTCTTGTCCCTGCAATTGAGGAGACTTCCTGAGCTAATCGGGGAGTGACGCGTACTGAGTTGGAAGAATATTTTAATCTTTCACATCACACAATCCAGGACATTGTGGCGAAAGCTTGGAGGTACAGAAGAGTGTGTAACAAGTGTTCTTCGACAACTGATAATCTACGCACACAGTGTAATAGTAATTTTGGATATATGTTATGTGGGATTTAAGAGGCTCTGACACTGTCAACTGTTGCCATCTAACGGACAAGATTTGAACTTCATCTCGGTCAATAAGACAGTTCAATATTGCCATATAAGATTAGATATTAATTAGGAAACCTTAATTTCTTACTTGTTCCCGTATCTTCTGATTTGTAAAAAAAAATATACTAAGAAATTAACATTTAGTTATTGTTTTGTGGCCTTACAGCACTTAAATTAGCCTTTGCGTCCATGAGTTTCTGTATCTCCTTCACTATAGGCGTTCAGTTCTGGTTCACCGGGTCTTTCATATCACCTACGAGGGGGTATCCAAAAGTTTTAATTATCACCCGGAAGTTACTGAGCTATGTGTATGAAATTTTACCAGTGTATTTAGTGGTCCTTATGTACATGACGGAGAAAAAATTAACTGCTTGTGTCCTTTCTTGACCTTCCGCAGCCCGTCAATGTAGAAGTATGTTGATTGCGCTGGAAACCACTGTTCCACTATTGAATGACGTCACTTTTGTCGTTAAATCGCCGAACCCGCAATGCGTTTTTCATCTCTGGGAACAACAAAAAGCTGCTTGTGGCGAGATCGGGACAATAGAGAAAATACTTCAAGATTTCAAAGCCACAGAACCTTCTTTTCTCAACCGAAACTTGACTAAGCTGATGCATTGTCCGTAAGGAAACGAACACCTTTGGTGAATCCCATCGTGCAGTCACATTAGTCATGTGTAGTTTGCTTGTGAATAGTTTTCCACACACTACCATAACAAAGTCCAGTTTCCTTGACGATATTTGGGATGGTTGCTCGTCGGTCTTCCAAAAAAATCCACCATTTTCTTCACTGTGGCCTCATCGTCCGTTCGTGATGGTCTTCCAGTCCTTGGATCGTCTGTGAGCAACATGTGGCTAGTTTGGAAATTCCTTCTTTACCTCGAAACAGTGTCGTATGACGGACAATCATTATCATAAACAGCCATCAATTCATCACGGATTTGCTGGGCACTGTTCACCTTCAAATGCAGGAACTCTGTCTCGCTGGAAATCTCAATCTTCTCCATATTGCAGATTACTGACATCTAATGCATTGTGTAAAGAAAGGAAAGGACACAAGGAGTAATTTTTTTCTCCGTCATGTACATAAAGACCACTAAATACACTGGTAAAATTTCATACACATAGCTGAATAACTTCCGGTTGATAATTAAAACTTTTGGATACCCCCTCGTAACACTGAAGCCAATAGCTAATTTTTCTATCTGCCTCTGTACTCTCCCTCTTACCCTCTGTACGGTCACCAAAAATTTTCTCGATTTTTTTTTATTATTATTATTCTGCGTAGTCCTTTTATAAATTTAGTTGCATTTTACTATTAAGCTCTCCACAATTCCACATTTCATTATTTAGTATTTTCGTAAGTTCATAAAATGGTTTTACTTGGACACAGTGTTAAAAAAAACTACTACTACTGTTTAGCGTGATTCAGTCCACAGTTGTGTCTTTTTATTAATTACATTTCTCTCGATTTGATCACAGAGGTGCTTGGAGGAGGCCTTCGCGCTGTAAGCTATTCATAACATTTCAGTGCTGGAAATGGAAGTATTTTATTGGGGGAACGGAGAAAAATTTTCCCTGTGAAACTGTTTTTTAAGCCATCGCAGAATTTTTTTTCCGTGTGTGAACTGCGGATTGCAAAACAATCATGGTAAGGGGAACGCAGGAAAAATTGGAACTCCGGATTGCATTGTTTATACTGTTAGGACCTACTAATCAAAATGAAACGTCGTTTTGACTTTCGATTTGTTCTATGTTCGTTCCAAGAAACACGAAGGGGTGATTTCTACCTACTTTCTTGCGCAAGTATATGTTTGTCGGATGAGGTGAGAGAGTGTTTCGCATATCTTCCTCGGGAATGATTCAGGGCTGGAAGTTCTTTAACCTTTCCGTACTAATGAAATGGAATAGAGGTTTCCCACCAATGACGACTAATCAGTCTGGAACTGTGACTTCTTCTGTACGTGGAGCAACAAATTTACAATATTTCTGTGTGCTTTTTAAGTTTTCAAAGACTTTCAACAAGCGTTGACTTAGGGTCATCTAGCCACGTATCGGACACACAAGTAACAGCTGTTTGCTATATTCATTCTCGGAGTTTGTGATTCCCCGCTTTCCCCAGGAGACACATTTTATTTTACTGGGGGAACGGCGATCCCGTGCCACCCCCCCCCCCCCCCCCATTTCCAGCACTGAATATGATTAAATATTAGGATTCTTCAATTTATAATAAATAATAGTTTCAAACGCGATTTTTCCACCGAAGTATTCAGTGCAAGAAAATTTAAGGTTTTGCCACTACACCGCAAAGAATAGGACAGCACGCTTAAATTTATTGCGATAATGTGTCCCCTTCAAAATTCACGTGTTTTAGGATTTAAAAAAAAATAAACCAGCCGGTTGCATAATAAATGGTGTGGGAAGCCGTCAGTTTCGTGAATCATCGATCATTTTATTAAGCCATTCTAGTAGAATGTAAAGGGCAGGAATTTCTACTACAGCTCCTGAAAGTTTCAGATCAAAAATGGATTTCCTTTCAAGAAATTAACGAAAATACACATCAAACTCACCTATATGTTAAATACAAAGGAAGAAATTTTCGTTTTCGTGCCATGGCTTGTGTTTATTTCCAGAGTTCACACCAACCTGGAAATTTTGGAAAAGTAGGAGAATCTTATTTTGCAGGATAGGGTCCTAGAAAAGTCATGAATTTACTTTCAGAAAAATTTTTATTACAGTCAAACTTACTTACTGTTTACAAACCATGTTTCGATTTTAAACAAATATTGTGTTGTTTGAAGTTGTATTTCATCATTATGCAGTGAAAAAGTAGGAGGTTGTAGGGTATGTGCTGCCTGCAGGAAGGGATGAGGGAGCTCTTGTGTTACCTGTCTTTCGTTGCATGTCCTGTGTAATATGATGTAGTAACTAAAATAATATGTGCAGGTTCTCAAACTGAAAAACAAGTTCATTTGAGGATTCCAGACCATGTACTAGTGTTGTAGTTCTTGATGATTCAGCTCATTCCCAGTCAGAATCTACTGAGAAATCCAAAGGATTTGATATTGGTGTAAAAGTTCAACCTCATTAAGTAATGAGACTTTAAATAAATAAATAAAAAAAAAAAATGTCTGTGAAGTTGAAATTATATGGGCATTAATGCTGTTTAGTTTTCAGAGCGGTTTGGGTGACAATTTTAATTCGTGGTCAAATACAGTGCTTGCCCAACAGTTCACTATGGGTCCAACGAAAGCTTCATATGTAGTCGGTCATGGACCTCAGTCAGGATGGTCGGCCGCTGGAATTGAACCCACGGTCTCCCGAATGCTAAGCCAACGCTCTATCTATGAGCTACGGTTGTTTGTTGTAGTATTCAAAGGGATAATAATAATAATATCTAGTGAACAATATGTAGAGTTAAAAGAACTAGGTTATGATTATACTAATCGACATTGCGACATTGGTGGTGGTGGGGGGGGGGGTTATATAAAATGTGTATTGCTGTGTGACATGCTGCTCCTCTTATTCCAAAGTAAGTTTAAACATTCGAAATAAGGGAGCAGCTTATACATTTTAAGTTACAGTTATTTATGATAGTAAAAAGGAACTTAACAAGAATGTATAAGAGCATTTTTCTTGCTATAAATAAACAACAGCTACAGTAATTTAGAATGAGTGCATTTCCTTGTGTGCAAAAGTTCCTTTTTTTACCCATCGACAAATAGAGCCAATGTAAGGTATAAATCTAACAAGGAATTATCAGGCTTCATGGTGATTTGTATCCAGCTAGGCTAAAAGGAAAAGATTTTAGCGAAAACATTCAGTATATTTCTGAATAAAAACTTGTTCAAACAGCATGTAAAACAGAGTTCCTACTACAGTTCGTGGAACAGGTCCGCCGCCAGCCACATACTGCAAGAGGGCACGTGTCGTGATATATTACCTCCGATTTACACACACGCAAGTAGATTTTTATGCAAATGTAAAGGTATCCCCCTGTGCTATATGCACACGCCGTGAGTGGCGCATGGGGAATGTGGGGGTAGCGCTCCACATATTCTCGACCTACGGTACGAAGTGAGGAAAAGTATTGATCGCTTTTGCTATCTCAACAATTAGCTATGGTGCTGTTTTCCGTGGGGGGTTCATTTTTCCTACGTATATGATACCCTCCTGTGTATATGTTTAAGTCCTAAAAAGTATTGACCACTTTTGACTTCTCACAAATTAGTTATAATGCTGTTTTGCGTTGGGGGATACATTCTGCCTAGGCATTTGATCCCCCTTGTGTGTCTGTAAACATGCAAGAATTACCTCCTTTGTCATCACGACAGTGTTTTCTTGGGGGGGGGGGGGTACATCCTGCCTAGGCAAATGATACCCTCCTTAGCTTTACTGATTGATCAGCCAAGAATTACCCCCCATCAAAAGTGCCGACGTTTTTAGGGGGTACGATTTGCCTAGGCATTTTGTACCAGGGGGTAACTTTTGCCGGTTACACCTGGATTTGAACCCGAGCGCCCGATTGGTAGTCAGACGCGCTATCGACTGAGCCACGGCGACTCATCGATTTTTATGTGGTGCCAAGAAAAATGTAACTCCTTCTGTCCCTAGACCCTCTGCCTGCAGGCCTGTTGTAAAAAGATATTCAGAAGAACAAAACATCTATGGTGGGATTCACAAATATTCAACGAGTCGTTTTAAAATTAAACATAACTTTATGCGCTTTAAAATAGATTACGTTCGTTCACTAATGATTCGTTAAATTCTTAATAATGTAGTCATAGTTAATTGTTTGTTACCATTAAGAGTGCAAAGTGAAGTTAGTGTTGCGTCTGAAACTTTTGTATAAATAATAGAGATATAGACTTTTGTATATTTTACAGTGAAAAAACTATCTTACTTACTTATTGCTGTATTCTTCTAGGTAACAGCTGCTTTACAAAGTCAACAGCCCGTGAGACAGTCTCAAAGTCCAGTTAGAATCCAAACCTCGACGCCAGTGACAACAATAGCTGCCTCTCCATTAACGGCAGTGGCTGTTCAACAGGGGTCAGTGTCCAGCTCAACGGTGCAATCAGTGCCTATTCAGCATGTGGTGACGCCTCCAGTAATGACGGCGCAGCAAGCCCTTGCACACACTGTACAGGGAACGGCCACTTCAACATCAACTACGCAAGGAACGACGAATGTTGGAGGACAGCAAGTGCAACACGGGTCACAGGAAAATGTAAGTTAGTCTCAGCCTCTAATTGGATACAAAAATTGAAAGGTTTGCCGGAAGAGGAAGCTAAATGTAAAAACTGGCATGTAGAAATATACACCGCTGAATTTTTCAGTCAACTTTGAGAAAGTATGTTGCATAGTTAATTATCAAAATGGGTAATCGAGTTGGCGGACGAGATCAATCGTACCTGATTTAATGTGTATATGCACATTTTCAGCAGTTGAGGCCAGGGGTGATTGATTTAAATCAGCTGATATTTAAAAAAAAAAAAAAATCAGTGTTTTATTTATTTTTTTTTTTTTTTTTTAAGTAGAAATAAAGGGCAATACTTTAAATCATTCTATGGTTTGAATCACATGTAAGCTTCAAATTTACCTTTTAGTCCTTATGTGATGATAGGCTCTTATGATGTAAACTAAAACCAAAGTGATCGACCTTGAGTTTTAAAGAACTATTCGATTGGTTCACTTTTATTGGCGAAATTTTAGAAGAGAACGTAGGAATCCAATTCATATCATAAATGTACAGTTTATATTACAGATACAGGGACGTATTTAGGGGAGGGTCCGGGGATCCTGACCTACCCACCCCAAAACTCAGAATTTTATGGGAGAATAGTATAACTTCAGGCGTAATTATACATATTTAATATACATCTCATGCCCAGACACATAGAGTTCCCAACTTATGGGTTGACCTATTCCGGGACAAATATTTGCCGATAGGCCTGTGCATACTCATTTATTTGGGGCTGACTTAAGCAGCGAGGAACATACCTGTTACCAGATAAATTTGTAAAAAATAACTTGTTCCTAGCGCACGCTTTTTTTTTTTTTTTTTTTTTTTTTTTTGCTTGCAGTCACTCCTCAGTCCTCCCGTCCTATTGTTACCTCCTGCAACAACGAACCCCTGGAAACCCGATGCCTGCCAACCACGGTACAACTAATCTATGTTATCAGCAGAACAAAGGGTGGGAGAGACTTGTTCTGTTTGCTAAACATTGCTATTGCAATAGTTGCACACTGGCATTTTTTTTTTTTTTTTTAACCGTATATTCATTATTCATAAAACGAAAGATTGAATTCCGGGATTTTAACCGTCCTGGTGAACACAAAAAAAAAACCTCCGGGACAAGACGTAGAATTCCTGCTTAATCCCGCCCAAACCGGGACAGTTGGTAACCCTACACACACACCGTGGACCCCTCCCAAAACGAAATTCTGGATACGTGCCTGTACAGAAATTTTTATTTTTGTAATACACATGGAAATGGACACACACAAAAGAGAAAATCCAGTTTTTTTTTGTTTGTTTTTTGTTTGTTTGTTTGTTTTTTTGTTTCGTAACATTACTCACTTTGTGTATTTGTATCAAATTATTTATTTTCTTCACAAATTGCTCAGAAGCAATTTGTACTCTATGGAATTATAAAGTTTACCTATGGGTAAGCTGGAGGATGAAAAATGCAAAGATGCGTATCCACTATTGATTACCTGCATTAAATAGCTCTCATGCAATTGAATTTTATCTAAAGCCTTTAGGCAACTTTGGATCAGACCGAATGGATGATGGTGGGAGAATTGGTGGATTGAAGAAAGTGGAAGGAAACGAGAGAACCCTGAGAAAATCCATGCACATGCCTTTTGTTCACCACAAAGCCCACATGGCAAGATCCGGGATCGAATCGGAGACTCCAAGGACCAGAGGACTCTACCACTAAACAACCGCGGCTCTAAACTAGCTCTTATACTTTGTGGAGTATTTTCATGGGTTGTTCCCAGATTGATAGTACAATTTTGAGGCATGAAAACTCTACGTGAAATGAACTAAAATTTATCTTAATAAACTTAAATCCTAGAATATTTCATTAGGAAAATGTATCTTGGAGAAAAGAGCTAATTGCGATTATAAAATCGGCAATTGCTTACAAAGAAAGGAAGACACAGACGTCATTTCAGAAGGAAAGCTGATACGTAGAAACATTGTAAATAGTTTCTTTTTCGAAATTAATCACGGTGTATACCCGTCTGAAACTACTTCATTCATCGTGCATCGACGGAAGTAACGCCAGATCTTTCTTCCTTTTCAAAATAATTACAAGTTGTTGTAATAGCCTATTCTTCACAGGTAACTTCCGTAGCGAACACCACATGTTTGTGAATTTTACTTAAGCGTTTACTGGTTAAAGTATTTGAAAAAAAAAACTGACTTAATAGCTTTTTCAGTGTCGCAAGTTATTTAAATCATTTTTTTTTTAAATTGTAATTTTTTTCAGCCCTGGTTTAGGGTGAGAGGGGCAAACGTGTTTTTAGCGGTTGAGGGCGTGAGAGAGAAATGTATTTTAGCGGTTGAGGGTAAGAGGGAGAAACGTTTTTAGCGGTTGAGAGTAATAAGAAAAATATTTTAACGGTTGAAGGAAAAAGGGAAAAACATATTTTAGCGGTTGAGAATAAGAGGGACAAATATATTGTTAGCGGTTGAGGGCAAGAGGGAGAAACATATTTTTAGCGGGTGACGGTAAGAGGAACAAACATATTTTTAGCGGTTGAGGATAAGAGGGATTTCTTTCTGAATATTTGTGATCTGACCATCACTAGATCCCTGTTTCCGTGTAATGTAATTCTCAATTCAACAAACAAAATTGAACGTTCAACTATGGAAGCGTGTTTCGTTGTCACAAAACCTATTTCTAGTTACAATAAGAACACTACTTTAAAACCTTTTCGTACCTTTATTCGCATATTTATTCATCACATCATTCCACAGTACATGTTGACAAACGTATACATAAAATAGATCTGTTAATATCCATCCACATGTTGATCAACAAGTTTACAATATTCAGCACAGTTATTCCCTATTGTTTTCTGTGTGCATGTACATAAAATAATTTCCATAGGATTATAAATTGTACCACACACAATAATTATCCTCTTCACAGTGTAATATTATTTAGCTATGATTTTAAACATTTCAAACAAAATTAATTACCTTAACATGAATGAGCTATAAAAACAGATTTGAAAAGAATTGAAGAAGTCTTTGTACCAATACAAATATTGTTTCATTTTGGGAATAATATATTACCAATTACTTAATTTAATTATTGTAGATTCTCTCTCTCCGTTATAAAATCTCACCCCTGTGGTCAGCTCAGAATAACGAAGGTGAGAATTTTCCTACTAATTGTGCAGAAACTTTTAATTGTATTTAAATCTTTTCCTTTACATGTGAAAGACACCTTTAAGACTGTGCCATAACTGGTTACTTACGGCTTCCCACACGTTTTGTTTTTTTACTATAAATTAAATATCACGGAGGTGAGATTTTAGCTTGATAACAGAGAAATTTTTAATGGTTCACATATAAAATCGAATATATTTGTATTATTTCTTCCAGAAGAAAAATAAGAATAATACTTCATATATTGCAGTAGCTATTTACGTCACATCTCCTTTAACATCTGAGTCGTAAGAACTTAATCTTTGGGTAACGGAGGTGAGGTTACAATGTGGGGAAAAACCTATTCCATGTGGAAAATTATATATAATCAAGTGCTTTTTATATATTAACTATACGAAGCTAAAGAATTTGAGTTAGTCTTGCTTTTTTCATGTAAGCAGTTCATTTTATTGTAAATTAAAATACTTTAGCATTCAGTAGGTACATAACTCTTTCCAGGGACATAGCACGGACGTAAATGGATAAAAAGATATGGGATCTTAATATATATATATATATATTAAATCGGTAATTGTTTCATCACATGTCACTTTAATTATATGCAAAAAGAATTCCTTTTCTAAACTTTGTTTTCAAGCTCCGATCCTCTTGGGACATGAAAATGTACCTTTTGCGGAAAATCACCCATGTACTTTATGTAGTTAGTTTTTTCAGTGTATATACTCTGAAGCAGTTGACGTGGCTCCTCTCACGCTTAATGATATCTCTACATTTTGTAGTGTAGATGTGGTTCAATGGTGATCCGAGATTACGGGTTCAATGACGATATACGCCCAGAAGCCACGTTAAAAGTGATAACCGTTGTAGGAGGTTGTTTTTCATACACACATTTTGTATTATTGTCCTCTAAAATATTTTTAGTGGGGCTATATGAGAGACCTACCTAACGATATCCGCTTAATAGATACCTAGGAAGAGGGAATATAACGTGATTTTTAAGCACATACCATTATACGAGCAAGGATAATAGCAAAGTTTCGATTTTGATGTATTAATGCCTCATTCAAGTTTTGTACATAGAGGAAGAAAAATGCATATTATGAACGCCATATTTTGAAACACTATAAATTAAGAAAGTTGCTTTTGGCTCTGTTTTTAACATTACAATCTCAGAAGTCGTTTCCTTCGCGTACGGTAGTTTAAATATCCATGACCAGATATGTTTATGTGCAAAGAGCCAACGTAAATATTCTGAAAAGAATGTGCTATCTGGCACATAAATGGACAGTTCGCTTTGTTCGCTGGTGTTTTCTCTCATAATTATAATTTTCACTGCCATCTCCTCCCGGTCCTATCGTCAATGATTCATTACCTTTTTCTTAAGATTTATATATATATATATATATATATA
>JAGDQP010009444.1:0-59096 GCA_022664845.1 Lepisma saccharinum | reverse complement strand
TTGCCTGGCTTGTTTTCGTACCTCATGAAGCTTAAGGCATTCTTCATCAAACCAAGGTTTGTTTTTCTGTTGTTTCTTCTCACCCATGTTCCTTCGCTGCACTCTTAATTGTTTCAAGTATTGCCTACCACATCTTTCTTACATCAATTCCATTATTAATATCATCTTTATTATTACTCCAGTCGGCTAGGATTTCGAGTTGGTAATCAGCTTTTATGCTCGGATTATTTAATCGTATAACTTCCAATTTAAGTTGTTTTAAGCCCTTGCTTTCTCTATTCGCGATGCATAACTTTTCCCTTACGTTTGTTATCACTAATTGATCGTCGGTGTTACCTTCCGCTCCTCTGTAAGACCTAACATCCGTTATGTTGGTGTGTCTTTTTCTATCAACTAATCCGTGATCGATCTGGTTGAGAGTTTTGCCGTCCAGAGATACCCATGTGTATTTGTGTATGTCTTTGTGTTCAAAGTACGTGCTCTTTACCAGTAGGTTTTTCGAAATAGCGAATGTTATCAGTTTACCTCCATTCTTATATTTTCGTGAAGGCTGTATTTGCTTATAGTAGGTCTATATTTTTCTTCTTTTCCTACCTTTGCATTAAAATCACCCAACACAAATTTAGAATCATAATTCGGCATTCGGTCGAACAGCCTTTCTAGCTCATCATAGAATATATTTTTGTCGTTATCAGTAGCCACCTGGGTCGGAGCATAGACGTTTAATAAATCCGTGTTGCCCCATCGAGTACGTATCGTAACGTGCGGTAGTCTTTACGAACTCTATACTCTGAACCACCTGAAGGATACTGTTCTTAATGAGGAATCCTCTTCCGAAATCGTGAGACTGTGTTCCCCCGTAGTAGAAAGTGTATCTTGACCCTCCCACCGAACTTCTTGTATCGCTAATATGTCTAGCTCGTACTTCTCGGTCTCGCCTATCGCCACCTGAAGAGCGCCAGTTTGGTATAATGTTTGTACGTTCCACGTTCCTATTCTAACGTCTTTCTTAATCCTGTTCTTGGAGCCCCCTGAAGCAGTCCGTGCCCGGAGATCCGAATGAGGGAGTAGTTTACCTCCGGGATATTTTACCCCAGGAGAATCCATGAACCATCTGTTACTATTTCTTGACATGTTTTAGCGGTGTAGAGTTGTCAGCTCTACGACTTCGCAGTAAAGGTAGACATTCAAGATGTCGTCCTCTGTCCATCTCTGAGCCTTGCCGATGTCATTCATCTTCAGCCTCAGAGTGGTACTGGTGATGCTGCTTCCCCTCACCATGATATTTTTGTTCGATGTTATCTTCCCCTAGCCTTTGTAGATCCTTCTACTAACTGCAAAGCAGCAGTACTGGTTTTTGTCCGCCCCGGAATATTTCCGATATCCACCATATGTGGTTGGTATTCCCCTATCCGCCACCTTGGCAGGCGCCTGGTGGGAGACCAGTAACTCGAATTCGGGTCGTTTGTGTTACACGTCTTCTCATTTAATAATATTTTTTTCTTCTTGTATACTCAGTTGTTTTTCACAAAGTTTGACATTTTGTATTAATACAATATTCTTGGTTTTTCAATGTCATATAAATTATTTATGCTTGTAATGTATATCTCTCAGTATGTAGCATATATGAGTAATACAGAAAGGTTACACATTACTTTTTCCATACGCTGTTATTTTCTACAGCGGGCCATATTGTGAACATGAAGTTCCCAATATGACCTACTGGCAGCATTTTAGTTTTCGATTTATTACATTTTATACGTCATTTCTAGGAAGCAGATTTATTCTTTCCATTTGTCCAAACAGTCTCCCAACTTGATGGTTCAGGCACGAATAAATAGTAATTCTTAGTGAAAAAAATCAACAAAGTTAAGGTGGGCCATACTCGTACCCTCTACCTTATGTGTACTTTTTAAAGTGGGGGACCCCACCTTTTTCTTATAACAGAAGTTACAAATTTAACAAACCGACCGTTACTTCGATTAAATAACACAACTGGATGTAAGTACGCATTTTTTTACATACCGAGAGGTGCAAGTTGTATCTATGAAATACAAGATGTTCATACTTTGTACAGAGACACAACGAGGTCCACTATATAACAATAAATACATGGAGACCCAAGTAAAATGTATTCAGATTCCATGTTATTCAAACCTTAAGCTCGGGTTTCTCAACAACAGCTTCGATGAACCGACACAGGGTTTCTGCCAGGATTTTCTGCTTGCGATTATGTAACCCTAATTATGTGGATGTAAGAAGAATTTTGCACTATTTCTAACGACTACCATAAAAAGCTTTAAATTTGAGAATGCTCGAGAATTTAGGTGTAACATTCCCCTACTGAAGAGGTTTGCACTTACATCTCCCTGTTTCTGAGCTTCTCATGTGTCTTGTTTGCATTTTAAAAGATTAGCTTTTTTAAGTTTTCTAAATTCAATTGTGATTAATTTTAAAATGAGATTGCGATTGCAAGCTTCTAACAACAGAATTTACGTTTTGTTAAGATGGACTACAAACACGTAAAGTCAATAGACACCACGAAATGTTAAGGATAAATCCAAGTGTGTTTTTCCGCGTTTTTCATTTTACGTCAATTATTCAAATGTCAGTAGAGGAAAACAGAAATTAACTTTTACAGACACTTTTGGTGCAACGAAAGATCGAGGCTTGGAGTAAACACTTATAAATATGGTTCAAGAAAATACGAAATCAATACTATCACGTTTTGATTCGTGCGTTATTTTCTCGCGAGGGTTCTATTACAAATTATTTGTATTTTATTTACTGTCACTAGGAGCAGTAATCAAGGAATCCCATGTTTGATTTTCGGTAGGGATACAAGTTGTTCGCTGCCCGCGTTAAACTGTAGATCCCGTCCTTAATAGCTTACCAGCTCGCTTATGATGTTAATAACAATTCAATCAATCAATGACTAAGAGCGTACGTGAAATAAAATTTTGTATCTTTCTTGCATTCCTCACCGATTCAGATAGGCTTCAACTTATGTTTGTGCTCAATAGGTGGCAGCACTGAACAGAAATTGAGAACATCTTTAATTTTCTAACCACTAGATGGCAGCTAAGAGAGGCTTACGTCTCTTTGTACAGTATTTTCGTTAGCTTTGCAATGTTACTGGTCATTTTCGGTTACCGTTATCGGTCTGCTTTAGGCTATTAGATTTTGTGTATAAAAATAAGAAAATGTGTAAACGTGACAATGGTATTTAATAAATTAGCTACAGCAAACGAAAATGTATATGAAAGTAAAGGATTCAATCTGTGTGATCTTTGGGTTCTAAGAGGTACTTGTAGATATAATTGCTGTACACCGGAAGTAAACTATTTTATGTCACTTTTGGCAAAACTTGAACTCAGTTAATAGATGTGTTAATTTGAGCACACTCTTTTGTATTTCTTGCGATGTAGTAAGAGGCGTCATTAAAGGAAGAAAGGAGGACAATTGCCCCCACACCTGAGTTTGAGAATATAAACAAACCAAAACGTTAAAAAAAACGTGGGGTCTAAGCTTTATCGCACGGCATTCCCTTAGACGTGCCTAAAGTTGCCCCCTTTCACTTTCGAGAAATTTAACCGAATTTAATTTTGTCATATTAAAGTTCTATCATACTTTAGGAGTTATTAAAGATTTTTGGTGCGGGGCTAACTTCATATGAAGCACTAACTATGCACCCCACCAACTTTCAATTACACAGATTATCAGTAACCTTAGCACATCGTTAGTGCACTAAACCGGACTAACCACTAACGTTAGTGCTAGTATACTTTAAGACCTTTCTTACATTTTTTTTTGGGGGGGGGCGACTTCAGAAATATCAAATTCCATACTAATGGACGTAAAACATGGAGCAAGCGGCAATTGTTAGTGCACCGTTAGTGCAGGTATGCTGTCAGGGCCTGGTTAAGTTTTTGTCTTTAAGATGTTGGTAATTTCCTCTGTTGTGATATCGTCCAATAGGATGCTGATGTCATGTTGATTGTCTAGTCTATCTTGCAATGTCAGGTCCTGAAAGTGATTAGTTAAGATTCTAATAGAGGTCGCCGTGTCCGAAACTTCTAGTTGTAAATCTTCAATTTGTGTAGAATAATCCTTCCCTATTTTTTCCTTAAATTTGTTGTAGGAGATATTTATTACATCTAGGTTTGAAGTAATTGCTGTGTTATCTAATTTGTTTAGCATGGAGTGTTTAATTCTTTATTCTTTTGAGATGGAAATGCATTTCCATGATTATTTATGATTTGTTTGTAAACTTTTCCGTGAGTTTTGTTATAAAGTTCATAGTTTTCTGTTCTCTGAATTGTGCTATTTGTTTTATTAATCTCTCTATGTAGAATGCTGACCTGAAGTTTTATGGCTTGAGAGGCTTGTCTACGAAATAGTCTGGTCAAATTTCTTTTCTGTCTCATAGAAGAAATAATTGCATCAGGTAATTTTTCAGCATATGGTGTGACCTTTTCTTTTGGAATTAAATTTTCTATTGCATTTTTGTAATAGTATTGTTTACGTGTTCAATATCTTCCACTGATATAATTGGTAATTTGATTTTAGTTAATTCATTTGCCAAAATGTTGTTACGTTCCTGCCAGTTGGCTTTATTATAATTGGGAAAATGTGAGATAGTGACATTGTTTATGATTTGTAGTTTAATTTGCAAGTAAATATCCCCATGGTGAGTTGGTAAACTTCTATTAACTTCTTTTTTGATAATTTGATTTGATAATGCTGGTGAAAGAAGAATTTTATTTGGTGAAGTTTCCGAATTGATTCCAAATCTTGTGGGTTCTACATTAACATTAATAAATATTGGAATAATTTCGTTCCATTTTCATCCGTTTTAGGATCTCCCATCATGTGGTGTTGGCTATTTATATCGGCTGCTATAATAATGTTTCTATATTTTGAGAGATAGGTAAGTAGAGGTAGGCTGGAGTTAATGTCAGTTTGAGGGTTGGAGTACAAAGTTGTACTATATAAAGGATTACTGTGTTGGTTAATGGATATTAATAGAGGTGTTTTGAATGGATGCAGTAGAGATTCAGGAAGATTTTCTTGATGAGCCTGAATATTTGATTTTACTATAATGGCAACACCTCCACTTGATTCCGTTTCCATGTAGACTTTGCTTAAAATAACACTCAAGTAAACCCGCTTGCTACAAGTGTGGAGAGGAACATCCAAGTTACACATGCAATAAACAACCCGATAGGAATTTTTGCGGAACTTGTAAGAAAATTGGTCACTGCACTGCTGCGTCTAATTGCCCGTTTAGACCTCAAAAAAAGACTAAATCATTCCATAACAAAAATATACTGAGTACCATCAAATATCGATAATAGAAACGAATTTCCAAGCTTTATAAACAGAGAACCTCAGAGTAATATAGAAAACTCCAAAGACCACTAGGACAAAACACAATAGATAACAATAACTTTGAACTTATATTAAAGAAGATAATACAGGAATATACTGACAAAATGGCTAAATGGATTTGTCAATATTGACCTTGCTTCGGTCTACAGACCTTGGACCTCTATGCCAAATAAATCAAAGCTCCCTCTGAAGAGTTCCTACAGCGTCATTATAATATTATTCAGTCAATAGATGGCCACATTCACGTAGGGATACACGATTTCACTAGAAAACAAAAACAGAAAATAACATTCATAACAGATCATATAGATCATATAATATGACAACAATAAATTGAAATATAAAAACCTTATACTTTAATAGTGAATATTCCTTCATTACTAGTTGATAGATTTCTACAATTTTTTTGTAGTTTGTACAGAGATTGGAACTTCAATGTAAATAGATTACAAAACAGAAGGTAATTTAATAGGCCTGTTTTAGTTTCTGTATATTACTTACTTTGAATATATATATTTATTGATCACTATGTACAATTTAACATAACCATTGTGGTCCCATCTATCCGTAAAAAATAGAAAGTACAAATTCACTTCTATGTCCAGACTCAAAGTAATCCGATCATAATTTATATTTGTTGTAACAATACGAATGTTATACTGTACTTAAAGCTCGTGCATAATATTAAGGGACCTTTCTTGTGACTGAAATTAAAAGTCTAGATACTAAGGTTGATTGTATAAGGCACGGAAAAGGATACTATTTGTACCGAAAATTCGGGATCGTACTGGAATAGAAAAATGCGTGCTGCTGTACCGAAAATAATTGTCGGTATGCATAAATGTCCCGGTTTTCATCAAAGAAGAAAGTTAAGAAAAAAATATGGTTTCCTTTCATTTCCCAAGATTTTGTTCTCTTCAATTTATGAGTACGACACTTCAAAAAATATTTCTAAAACACTTAAATACATAAAACATGGTTTTAATTAAGTTCACGATTCAATAACCTTTACATTGAACGAAGCATCTGTTTCATTGGAAGAGGGATAAAGCGTTTTGCTGCTCAGTCGTTATTGTTGTCGGTATTAACCTTTATTTCCATCTGCATCTTGTTTCAGATTTATTTGACTTGAATTTCTTGGTACTTTACCGCTGAGCATAACAATGCCAAGAAGTAAAGTATACTTTGTTTACTAAAACGTGCGCACAGCAATAAAATCTTTTTAAAAAATCAATAAAATAGATACTTAAGACGTGCAATAAATTTATTTTTGTAATATTGATTGAAGATTTTCTAACTTTATTTTATCTACCTTTAACGTAAACCAATGACCACGTTACTTCTTCGACTAACCCTCTGACCAGTACTCCCACGCACAGAGTCACGATGATGAGAACGGAGTAAGAACATTTCAATGACGTAAGATTCTATTTATTTATAACAACTGATATACAGTAATTTAGAACAAGTAACTTACTTGAATTCTTCTGAATTTTTTATTATATTTTTTATGATTTATTACACTCATCTAATGCTAGAACTCATCTATTACACTTATCTAGTGACCTTCTGTTTTCATTTTGTAGATTTGAACGATTTTCATAAATTAGCAACGTTCCGGATTTTCACTTCTGAAATATAGACACGGAGGGGGGTATTAAAATAACTTTACCTCGTGAACAATATTTAGCAGATCGGGGGCGAAACATTCTTCCAAACGAGAGTTTATTGGAGTGATATATAACAAACCAAATAGATAGTATCGTCGCAACAGAGAAAAAAATGATCGAAGTTTAGACCCTTGAGGGACTCCAGAACTGGATATGCATTTTCTTGAAATAGAATATTTAAATAACATTATATTGAGTACGATGTTAACGTATGTATTAGGAAGTTTCAGAAATAAAGAAGATACATTAAAGTAACAACAGCTTATTTAAAAGACTGTCATGATTAACAGAATCACGACATTTAAATATCTTTCTCTTTCATAAAGTGTGTGCTCTTCTTAAGTGTGTACATTCAAACGTGTACTCTTCTTAAGTGTATAATTCATAACGAATTTTAGAAAAAATTACACAATTTCACGTACCTCAAAATCATATTTAGTATAAGACACTAACTCGAGGGACAAGAGAACCCGGCTATTGGAAATTCTGACAATTTTAAAATGTGTGTGTAATAAATCAAGATCAGAAGAGAGATTGTTTTATATTTTGGATACTCATTCGAAAATAAAGAACTAAAACGATTAAAATCATTAGTATTTGTACATAGTTAATTGGAAGATGTGGCCTTCCATAATATTTGAGTCCAGAGACGGGACACTATCTCAACATGGTCTTTACCACCAAACTATATAAACTCGGCCACTGGTTGGATACACAGACAGTAAGATAGAATAAAACACAGATAAATTGATTTTCCATATTATTGTAATTGTTACACATTCTTCTTCAAAATAGTATCATCAAATACGCTATTTTTCTCATATATTAATTCCAAGTGTGACTCTAGCCATTTTAAATTTCGCGACGTATAGTAAAGGCACACACTTGTCTCTATACTTGAAAACTGATCTGTGGTGTTAAAAAAGTTCTTAAAAATCTGGTGGTCAATGAGGCCACCGGAAAATTTTTCAGGTGGCCATTTGCAAACATTGGTTGTCTCATAATATATTATTTTTATTTACGTTAAAAATATATTGTATGGATGTTACACATTATTGCATCATCATATTGTAATTAGACAAGAATTAGGATGAATTACCATGCAAATAAAAACAGTGAAACATTCCTCCCTTCTGTACTTTTCCTAGACCTATCTTCCAAGTATGATTTTCAAACCAGAACGTCCAAATTAGAACAATTTAAAACACATCTTCCATGTGTGACTGCAGGTGAAAAAGTCCAATGATTGCTGACCCTTGCGCGCCAATTTTGCATACTTTTTATTAAGCACTGCGATCTGCATTTCCGGCACGAGATTACTACATATCTGTTACATTTTCTGAACTCATAATATTGTTTAAAGAATGAGTGTTGAAATAAGCACAATTGAGTTTGACTATTCGTCGTTAGATGGCAGAGTGTGTTGCAAAAAGTGATTGTATCGAGAAAGTCACCAACAGGTGGAACAAGAGTAAACTGAAATTTCTATAGAACGGAAGGTTACAATTGCACTACAACTCGGAAATATTTTCCCGGAAAAAAGAAGAAAGAAAAAGTGTTATTTGAGAAATTATTTCCTTATTTGGAGCTCATGTAATTGTATTTTTATGCTTTTGAGACATCTAATCTTCATGTCTGAGATAGAGTATAGGATGTGAAAAAAAATGAAAAAAAGCTTTTTATACCATACCTTTTATTAAACAATCCATACTAAAAAGTAAACATAATTTTGTTTATACACGACTTAAAAGAAAAGAATGGGGCGTGCTTCTTATATACAGTCACCTTATAACTTCTTCAATACGCCCCATGATTTTCTTGTTAGTCATGCACAAACAGAATTATTATTAGTATTATTATTATTTAGAATTGTTTAAGTGTTTTTTTGAAACCATTTTTTTCATTCTTTCAAGTTATTTGGGTGTTGGCATATTTTTTTTTCCAAGCTGATATTGTCTCCCAAATCCTAAAATGTTCTGCAATCAGTCAAACAAAACATAGTTGCGGACTAGTATTTATTTTATGATAAAGACATTTTTACTAAAATAATATGCTTTTAAAATATATAAGTATAGATACATATTTGAAAGTACCAATAGGATTGTTACTAACGTCGCTATCTAAAATGTTATCACTGTCTTACGTCGTTAAATGAGTTAAATTAACGTTACGATATTTAAGGACACGATGAACCATTGTGAATTAAAGAAAAGTATGTAAAAAAAAAGTCGAACCTGATCTCGTTTGAAGATACTATCCAGGCATTAGCCGAGAGTGACCTACAAAATGCTTCAAGAATTTTCATTCGGGATGGTTGAAAGCTGAAATCGAACACAGGGACATCTGAGTGTAAACTCAAGACACAATAAACTGAACTACAGCCTACCCATTTATTTTGCTTGTAGAGAAACAAAACGATTAGTCAATCGTAACTTTTAGCTAGAATAAGAGCATGTACAGTGATGATAGTAAGATGACAGGTTTTCAAGAAACTGACCGTATACGAAAAATTCTTAATGTGTTTAACTGATGGATAACTTTTTCTGAAATTTTGGCGATGTATAGAAGAAGGTTAGCGTTCAACCGGTACAGCAAAGATCAGTGCACACTTCAAGGACAACATTTTGACGGTCTGGAGGGACACAGATAATTTCATTTCTAACAGTTGTCCACATGTTCTAAGTGATACATAAAAAATTTCTACTTCGCATAGAACTTCGAACTATTTGAAACTAAATAAGTGGTCTGTTCCAGCTGGATTTTAAAGTATCCATCCTGTATTCATAAAAATCTATGAGATAAGGTCTAAACTGGGCTTTAACATTTAACGGCTGACCGAGTACTATGCACTACTCTATGTCAGGAAGCTAATGTTTTTGGGAGCCAACGGGGCTATGTTCAGTAGCGAATCCAGAATTTTGATGATGGGGACGCAGGTAGAATATACCAAAGATATTATCAATATTTTTCAGCTAAGTGACTTTTTAAATATAACTTTATCATATTTATCCCTATATTACTGAGTTTATCACTGGTTATGACACCATATTCGCCCACAATTATATTTATAATTAAATTAGATTTGTCCGGGAACAAATCAAAGCTTTTTTCTAATTGTTGAAAAAAGTACTATAAAAATAAAGTTCTTTCCCATGAAGGCGTCCCACATGCCCACTATCTGGATTCGACACTGGATTTATCTTAAAACATACATGCAGGCTGCTGTTGGACCTACTCTCTTTGACATGAGTGTCCAGCGCAATTTTCTTGCACATCCGCAACTTGACGCATGTTTTCCATGAATGTGTGCAGGTGGCCTTATTAAGCTCCCTCTCCTCCTCCTCGTTCTCTTCATATTAGTAGTAGTAGTAAAACTTTGGTAAACTTTATTTTCATAGTACAGCATTGTACTAAAATGATAGAGAGAGAAATGGAGGATAACAGCAAACGAACGTGCTTTGTCCTTTTTCTTCATTTTACAGCAGAGCGATTTAAAGAGTCCATAATCAGCATTACATTCACCTACCTGCACATCAAATAAAATTGCATTGTAACAGATATACTATGCATCTTCTATTTATTCAGGACAGTTTGTTAAACTAACCCTTTTAAGAGCGAACAAATGGCACTCTTAACTCAATTTGGCAAAAACAATGGACAAATAATGGGCTGCAGGGAAGTAAACTGGCCCACAACGATTTTTAATGATTGTCGTAAATTAGACCACTAGAAATATAAATTTGAAGGAATTTTGACGAGCCGAGTTTCGGAACTCGAGATATTCGAACTGGAAGTCACCAGCAAAGCAAATATTTGAAATATAATAATAAACCAAACGGTGCAACAGCCCTTTAAAGAGCGAAGACCTACAACGAGCATTTTTGTGGGATCACGTGGTCAGCGTACAGCTATTCCAAGACTATTGTATATGCCCTTCTCAACCGGAGCAATAATAATAATAATAATAAACGACTAGCGTGACGGGCCTTATTAGTGATTTTAGTATATGTTATTGCTTTGTGAAAGTCTCCATTTGAGTTATTGAGTGGTCGTCAGAGCTGGTAGTGTTAGGGCTAAATCACACATATAGTGCCGTTCCCCTCCCATGCTCCCTTCGTGCCATGGCCACGACCCATGGCGTGCCCTTTTCTTCTACACAGTTGGAAATAGGAAAAGGTTGTTATTGCGACCGGGATGGCTTCTCTTCAAGACAGCACTATTGGGGCGTGGCAGGGGCACGGTATGGGCATGGCAGTATATGTGTGAATTAGCCCTCACTGTGCGCCAATAGGCGTATCAGGAGTTTTCAAACCAAGTGCTCGTTGCTTATTTATTTACGTGACTCCCCAGTTTGCTTCATACCCTGAGTGGATTCCGGAAAGTGGACCACGCGGACATCTCTAACGCTTTAACCAGTAGACTACGGAACTCACTTATTATTATTATTATTATTATTATTATTATTATTATTATTATTATTGAGTATTCTGCAGTCCGATTCACTGTCGTAGCCCAAGTACACGAGCAGGATTATCAGCGATTGATCACCGTCAAACCGTTCAAGAGAAAGCAGGAGAATTATTGAGATATGGGCCCAGATATACACTTGATCTTAACAAACAGCATGAGCCCTTAAGAATTTGGCTTCTTGATGCTCATATTGAACCATTGATCAAGATACAAGAAGAAATGAATCCTCATTCTCTTGAGTTGTAAACATTTGATATTTGTTGATCTGTACATTATACCTGTGTAGTGTCAGCGTGTTATTCAGTCAATAAAAATACGAACGAATACTATAAATTTAAAAATTATCTACGTGCCTAAAAGTAAAAATAGAAAAAAGTCTATAAATAACTGTTATTCGTAATATTCATTACTATGTAGGAACAAATGAAACAACCTATCATTAATCGGAAAATTGTCATTACTATATATAAAAAGTGAAACAGAAAATATTTCGTTTTAAAATTTTGCTGAAAACCACTACGTCCATACTAAATTTCAGGTTCGGATATATTCAGCTCCAAAAGTTTAATTATCAAAGTACATTCAAATTCATGTTCCTGGTGGTCTAGTTTACGATAATCATTAAAATCCCTTGTGGGCCAATTTGCTTCCCTGCAGCCAAATAATGTTTTTTTTCCTGTGGTCTTTAATTGTTAGTTTTATGTAATGTCAACAGATGACAAAGCCAACAATTAGAAAATACTTCAATAACAAATTGTTAATTTTATTTTCTGTTCACAAGCTTATTTAATTAATTTTTGCAAGTATCCATTCTCTTCAAGCTATTAATGGTACTTGTTAACCATTTGATCTTGTTAATAAATTTGCGCTAGTATAGGAACTGTTGGTATTAGTAGTAATACAACTCTATTTAGAAGCACTCGTGAGCTTTGCTCATGTTAATTTTAAATTCAATCTTGATCATGCATTTTGACATTTTTGTTTTATTCTTGTTATGTAAAAATGGGTCGCTTACATAATTCTAAAGCTCAGCTGAGATGCATTTACCAATATTCTACATACCATAAAATCCCAATGATTTCTTAAGACTCCTGGTGGAATGGAACGGTGTAGTAGTGTGAAGATAAAAAGAAAATCCTTGTTAACAGATTGCTAGGACAAGCTACTGTGCTACGGATGACTTCTACGTACCTAGCAAAACTATCCCACTTTATTTACGCCTATCATTAAGCAACGAACCTCAAAGTTCCAATCTCACAGTATTGCCAGAGAGTTGACTTAACAACAACATGGGCGTAGTTCTTAAACAAACAGAAAGGTTACTTCAGTCCCCTTCTTCAGTTAATACTGCAACTGGACTAACCTCATTAGTTATTGCTGAAGTGGGCGTTAACCTAGTTTACACCCTCCATTCCAAAAGAAACCGAACGTTTTAAAAAAACAAAAAAACAATGTACATTTTGGAACAAATCATTTTTATTAATCAATGTATTCCCCTTCTGCATCGATACACATATTTGCACGCTCCAACAAGTTGTCAAACGACTTCTCCATGTCCTGTATTGGAATGGTCTTTAGGACGGCGGTCGTCGCCTTCTCAATGGCTTCAATCGATGCGTGCCACTTTCCTTTCATCGCCAAATGCAGTTTCGGGAACAGATAGAAATCGCACGGAGCGAGATCTGGTGAATAGGGCGGATGATGCAAACGAATAATGTGATTTTTGACCAAAAATTCAGTTACAAGTCGCGAACGATGTGATGGTGCATTATCGTCCAAAAGAGTCCAACTGCCGATTTCTCGATATTCGGGCCGAATACGACGAATTCTTGCCAGCAAACGCTTCATGACGCCCAAGTAAAACTCTCCAGTGACTGTCTGGCCGGGCTGAACAAATTCTTTGTGGATAATTCCTTTTGAATCGTAAAAACAAATCAGCATCACCTTAACTTTTGACTTCACCAAGCGACTTTTTTTGGGTGGTCCTTCATCCGGCACTCTCCATTCAGCACTTTGCCGCTTTGTTTCGGGCTCATATTCAAAACACCACGTCTCGTCACCAGTTACAATCGATTTCAAGAAGTTTCGATCCTGCCGAGCACTTTTAACAATGTCTTTGCAATGCGCAATTCGATCAACTTTTTGGTCTTCGGTGAGTTTGTGTGGTACAAACCGCGAATTAACCTTCTTAAGGCCCAAAACTTCGGTCAAAATGCGGTATGCGGTTGTTTGAGGAATGCCTAATTCCATTTCAATAACTTTCACCGACGCTTTTTTGTTATGTTTGATGAATTCACGCACTTTTTCGATGTTTTCTTCCGATAATCCGGTTCTGGGACGGCCTGATCTTTCGTCATCATCCAGCGTCTCTCTACCCGATTTGAATCGCCTGAACCACTCGTAAACTTGCGTACGGGATAGACACTCATCACCATATGCATTTTGTAGCATTTGGTGCGTTTCAGTAAAAGGTTTACCCAGTTTAACACAAAACTCAATTGCAGCTCGTTGTTTGAAACTCATTTTCCGACCGATGTACACAACACACTGACAGTTGAAACGCAATAACTTTGTTGCCGTGCATCCAAATGTCATGACATTTATACCAGTTGTCAATGAGGGACTACGCCATCTACCGGTAAAATATTACAACAGTTGGCACTAGTGGTACTATTTGTTTTCAAAAGTTCGGTTTCTTTCGGAATGGAGGGTGTATATCTTAGTGCATATGGCCAATTGCATTCGTATCCGGATAATAGAATTATACTTTTTCTACGTCTTGAAAAATTAGTTACATTTTCTTTATTTGTTCAAATGGATCAAGTAACAACTAGAAATCTACTTATTTTTATAGCTTGTTTTTGCAGTAGTGTTTTCGTTTAATTCATATTCTGAAAGCAACTGAAATATGTATTGCTTGCGCTTAATGTATTCTTAATTATCCACTAAAAATTTTGAAGAAGCGCTATCCTCTTGTCAAAATTCGTAACTAACATCAACACAAAATTGACAATAAATATTTGTTTTAAGCGAGTTCCCTCATCAGACGCTATTACCGCTTTGAAATTAAAGTTTGCGAAATTAGGAATACAGGTAACTTCGTGTCATTATAATGTTTTTTTTCTATTTCCAAAGGGTCATGTCCTATGTCCCGCCGATGGAAGTTCATGTATATGAAAATACACCTAATATATTTGTCTCTTTAGATGTGGCAGTATTATTCTGACAGTCGAAATCCATAACCAGGATAGCGCATTTATCACCATGAGAACGACTCGACTCTGGACA
Source organism: Lepisma saccharinum (assembly GCA_022664845.1). Lineage (NCBI taxonomy): Eukaryota > Metazoa > Arthropoda > Insecta > Zygentoma > Lepismatidae > Lepisma > Lepisma saccharinum. The sequence goes on along the minus strand of JAGDQP010009444.1, from coordinate 44,277 downwards.
ATGTGGATCAGCAAGAGCAATGCTGGATACTCTTGTTACTACGGAAAAACAAGGTGTATCAACTGTGAACATTCATGGAAGGCTAATGTTTGAGGTGAACATGCACTATCGCAGAAAAAGGTTCTAAACTAGTGGATCGTTGGAAATGTGGTCGTTCATCGACCGCAAAGAGGACAGTTCTGACAGATAAGTACTTGTTACGCCCCCTTTCTTGCCAGAATTAGTCCCCTCGAGGTAGATGTGCGGCCACATTGTCAGCTATCCACCTAGTTGTAACCGTTTTCTGTGATGGAGCATAATGATCACACACCATGAAAAACCTTTTGGAGATGTCAGAAGTTGTTACATCTCGTTCCATAGAAAAAGGGTGACCAGCACTGCCCTCACTGATCCTTCTCTATATTGTCCGGAGTCGTTGTCAATGTACTTAAATAACTGGGCTCTCCTGGCTACAGATTTCGACCGTCAGATTAATGCTGCCACCTATTAAGAGACAAATAAGCGTATATTAGGTTTATTGTGATATGCATATAAAATATACAATCGGCGTGACATATTGAAATTTGTAAATCATTATCATATTTTCCTCGTATATATATATATATATATATATATATATATATATCATCCCGATGAAAAGTCACCATCAGTTCATCCTACCCATAGACCTTTATCCATCACCACCGTCATTATCAATCACGTGCAGAATCAATTGAAATTTAAGAGTGAGATATTCAAAGTTCTAAATACTAATGCATTTGGTATGTCTTGCTAAGAGTTGGGGTACTGTACTCAATTTGCAACACATTAACAGATCACACTTCCGCTTACTATCGGCATCGCGTTAAAAACAACTCTAGTATGTTCATAGAAAGAGAGTAACTAAGTTTCATAGTCTGTAGCCTGATCTCAATCTGCTTTGGGTAAGTTGTCTTATTGAATTGAAATTCATTAATTAAAACTATTTTACCACTCGTAGATTCAAGATTAACTTTTAAGTGAATTAAATATTACCGCGAGGTGGCAGTACTTTTGATGTCAGTAAAAGTGCAAACTTCGAAGTAGGAATACGACTAAAATATATAATGTTATAGTATAATGTTACTATTGTATTGTTCCTACCTTAGGAAGCAAAATAACCAAACTATTTACAGCGATGGAAAGCTGCAAACTAAACTTTAATCAACAGGCAAAGTTAAGTAGATACGTCTCTTTAATAACAATTCCTTCATTTTCATGGCTTCGAAGGAACAAAATATTTTAAACACACATTACATGCATTACTTATATTCTTACTTTGAATTTTGTGCTTTAACTGACATCAAGCAATGATCGTACTATGATAATTTAGTTTGGGTGCGTCATATATTGTATTCCAGTCCTTGAGCGTTTCGTGTGACAGTCAATACACATTTTACTAGGTTAAATTTACCAATAGATTTAACAGGAAACTTAAAGTTGGAGCAAATTAATACACATCAGCTATTTTATTAACTGTTTGATTTTAGCCAATCAAATAAGGAAACTACTTGGGTTCGAAACAGTGCTGTAACTACCACGCGTTGCGGGGGTGGGGGAGAAGGTGTCTAGGAGGCCCTATAGGTGACATATAAAAGATGAAAAGTGAGTTAATTACAACGAAACAAACACGACAAAAGACGTTGTTTCAATATACGACTTAAAACATTCTCAGAGATTGTCAAAAGGAGCGAATTTTAAACCTCAGAACGAAAGTCCGCCAATATTTGTCTGGTAATGACAGCAGCATGTGACCTGTCGTTATCATAGTGGATGATGACTCCTTGACGATTCACAAGGTCTAGCCATTTCGATCAGAATTCTGCTTGCAGTCTGTACATATATTGACAGTACAAGGTGCAGTGCTGGATTAAGGCATTTAGGGGCCCAGTACTATTGAGTATTAGAGCTCCTGTTACCTATCCTTTGTGGTAGTAACAGTAAGGTTATTAGTTTTGTTAGCGTTGGCGCAGTGCTCGAAGTGGGCTAGGAAATAGTAATGCTAGCAGAAGTGGGTTACAAAAGCTAAGAGAACGCTTGCACTTAGTGTCGGCGATTGACTATTGAAGGTGAAGGCAATAAGGTAAAAGGTAGAAGAATGCTAAATCTAAAATAAAAAAGTAAGGGCACGGTGTTTCTCCTCATTCCCCCAATTCAAGCGTAGCTTTGGCAGGGTCCTTGGGCTGCAGCCCATTTAACCCTAGTTTAATCCGGCTCTGACTGGTGGCATTCATGATTTATTTATGTTCCACGACCTTCCAGTGAAATTTGAATTTGACATCCAACCACACACATAACATCACCTTGTTGGGATGAAGTTCTGGTTTGAACGTTGATAAAGACTGTTCAGAAACGCGACACAGTTCTTCAACGCTTAACGTTCTGGTACTGAACCAACTTTATGTAACAATGCGTGTCAAGAACCAGTCGTTATTGTGCCGGAAAAAAACAAGGAAACAGATGTAGGAACAAGCTCCTCCCATCGTGTTGAACTCCCCAACGATGAACGTTGTGGTGATATCCATAGATTCGAGCCGTCTGTCAACTATTGTATTATGTACCTGCAAAGTTTTCGCTAATCTCTCTACTGTTTGATTCAGCCTGTTTCGTATGGCTTGGTCGAAATCCTATTCTTAAAACACTGGTGTACGTCCAAACCGTGGATGTTGTTAATAGCTTCTCCCTTACTTTCTGAAACCACCGATGTCTTAACACAATTGCATCTTCACAACATACTTGCCGAATATTGCAGAAAGCTGAGGCTGCATTACTACCTTTATCAAACTCAAAATGTAATCAGTGTCTGATGTTCTCCTTATCGCTTTCCATTTCATAGACACGATACGCTGTCCCTGTCTGAACGTCCACACTTCCTGCGGCTGTTCTAATTTCCCGAAGATTATGTGGCTACCGAATTAGGCATTTGCAGCGCCATCTGCGAGATCAGTACTCCGCTATCCTGTGATATGTCACAACATGTAAAACTTTTGCACCTAACCAATACATGCGGCAAGAATTTAGTGAAATTGCATAGGACAGATGCTACTAGAAGGGTCCTAAAGAGTTCCCTGTGAAGGGGAGAGGAACACAAAATCCTAGTGACGCTACTGGTTGAAGTGTAAATTGAAGAACAAATTATACTACCGATCTTCATATGTGTTATCCTAGAAAGATATGGGATAGAACTGGTATTATTCTCCGTGATGTTCCATTCGAATTACGAAATACGTACTAAATTCATCACGTTTCCCAACGGAACATGAAAAATTAATAATAAAATAAAGTTTTGTTATTCCCACTTACGAGACGTATATACAGGGTATTGGACCTATATATATATATATATATATATATATATATATATATATATATATATGTGTGTGTGTGTGTGTGTGTGTGTGTGTATGTATGTGTGTTCATTAAGTTACACAAGCGGGATTACATAGTGGTGGTGGTGCTGAAAGCTGTGGATTTCTGACAATGTCTTTAATTGGCAGCAATTTTTAAAATTTTTAATGGCAGTCGGCGTTAATTCTCCTTGAAACTATCACAAAATTATGATAAAGGAAATACTTTTAGATAGCTCAAATCCTTTGACAGATACAAGAGCTAATGGGTAGGTCAACATAAATATGGTGTACAAATTTTTTCCAACATTTCGGATGTTGTAACTCAACGGGGACAGTAACTATCGTCTCGAAACTATAAGGTGAAATTTACGAAATTGGCTATGCGAAATCCAACGCCGAAATTTTCGAAAATATGGAATGCCGTTACAGACGGGGGCAACTTCAAGATTATAAATATAGCCATGCATTGATTTTGCAAACTTTGAAACAAACACGAAATTTTAAACAACTTTAAGAGCAAGCACGCTTCGATGTTTCGCACCGTTTGGCGGTTGCAGAAGCTAATTTGTAAGTTAACTATTTATAAAATTAGCTTTTACACCTGCCAAACGGCACGAGATATTACAAAATGTGTCCTATAAAAATGTTCAAGAATTCGTGTTTGTTTCAAAGAAAGAAAAGCCAACCCTTGCTTGTAGGGTTGCTAACAGCAAATTTTCTAAATACCAGGTGTTTCGATTTATTTCAGTCTGGAAACCGGACATGTAACACACTAAGAAGGATTACTACACTCACTTTACTATTACCTTAAACACAACTTGAGATTAAAGCAACTTTGTAGTCTAAGAAACTTCCGAACGTCATCTAGTAGAGGTCCTCAAAAAATAAAACAGTAAAGACTTGCGAACAATCATTCAGTGCGGGACTCCAAGTGAAAAAAAAAGTATGATGAATCTTAATTTCTGAAGTGCAAACTTACTGAAATCGTTTCAAGCATTCACACTATAAATAACAAAATGCAATGAAAGCAACAGTTATATTTCAGATATAAATGTGAAGCTCAAATTATCATATAAAATTATGTGCTGTATCCCAAAGATAGTTGAAGAATAAAATATAAAGAAATATTAGGTAGGTGAATAAGTTCGTGCCGTAGTTACAATGCCATGATTTCATCCTTCGCACGGGGTGTGGCTCTTTTCCATGGGCTGAGTCATTCTTTCCTCTTCATTAAGTTCACATACAGGCAAAACCATGTTCCATCAGCGGTAACAATGTTCCCAAGGAATGGTTTGTAGCTACAAGTCAAACGGTAACGGCCCAGCAGAGACGAACATATCGTTAGCCGCTTATTTTCGTTGGTGTCGCTTAACACATGTAACCAATTTTTGCACCTTACACAATGAATGCAAATGGCGCACAATGGTTGTGTGATGGCATTCCATAATGTTTGCCAATTTCCGCGTTGTTTGGCGAGGATTATCATGACCAACTTATTTAGGCGGTTTTCATTAAAAAAAAAAAGAGCTCTTAAAGAACGTGGTTCATCACACAAGTCGAATTTTCCTTCCCGGAAATGAGAAACACATTTCCGAGCCGTCCTCTCTGCAAGTGCTTCACTTCCATACACAGCACAAATTCTTCTCGTGACTTCTGCAGCACTAGGTCCTCGATTAAACTCGTAGAGTAAAACGTGTCGGTTGCAATCATGCCATCTTTCCTCTATATTTCAATGGATCTAACTATAACTGGTTGATACAAAATCAATATTTCTGATTATGTCTCTAGACGTCAACATTAAGGAAGAAAATAGAATGACTTCTATATTTCCTAGCTTTCAGGCAGAATTGTTTCAGATATGGATGCACAGGCCGAAAAAAATAAACGAAAATTTTGTGAAAACACTGGTTTATTGAAGATATTTTCATTTTTTCATCTCGAGTATTCTCTGCTTAACACATACTTTGTTCGTTTCCTCAACTTTAGTTAATAACTTAACGAATGTATTGTGTGATTTCTTAACAATTCGTAAACTCTTGACGAAAATTGGTGTTATACTCACCCCTTATGTTTTTTCATCTCTGAATTTTACCATGAAACTATATTAGCTAGCCAAAACGTAGTTGAATATGTGCCAAGGATTGGACTGATTTTTTTTATTGTAACATAATACAGTGAAGTAATTTATATCCCTTTTTTCTGGAATACTGGTGCTATGGATAGAATGACAAAATACAGAAAATAAACTTTTGTAGAAATACACTTCGCACCTTCCCAAGAAAAGTGACACAAATCGGAAAAGTGTAATTTTACAGGAGAGCAAAAAGTAAGTTTTCAAAATGAGTAATGCTTTGTACTGCCACACAAAAATTATAGTAGAAGCGTGATTTTTTAATTTTTTATATTACTTTAGAATATCTGTAAAGAGACAACATTGCTTAAATTGTATGTGTTTCCTAAATTGTGTAATTAAATCATAAAAAATACTATTTGGAGTTGTGTCATTTTTCTTGAACAATTTATCGACTGTTCAGTAATTTGAGAGATGCCATATTTGAAAATGAAAGGACAATTAAAATTAATAATTTCCTCAACTTGCTAGTTTATTATGTAATACTCAATACTGAACATAAGCATGCACTTTGTAACAAATTGCAGAATAGAAAAAGTGATAAAATTACGCTACAACGTCGTAAAAAAATGAATACTGAAATTTAAGTGTCTCGTTCGCTACAAGAACTGTCTTTATTTTTAGTCTTAAAACTTAACACAAGTGTATTTGTGTTTCCAGAAAAAAAAAAGCATTTATCTCATTTTAAGTAAAAGAACACAGAATTCACTCTATTACAAATCGTTTGGATTGAATTGAGATTAATTCTTTGTCGAGGAAATTAGTGTTCTTGGCTACAAACTGTTGTAAAATTCAGCATAGTAACTAGGAATGATCTTCTTCTTGACTAATTCTAACAAGTCAGCCTTCTTCTTTTCAGGTATTTGAAGCCGTTGCTTATATAATGGCTTGAGATAGATGTTTGAGCATCTGTCGAGAGGGGATGACATCATGTTCCTTGTTGACTGAGGCGATTTTCGTACAGCAATCATCCGGTACGGCTCACTTTCATCATAAGTTGTTTTGTATTTCATTACAAAAGGGTTACTCTTCTCGACACAAATTATTTTCAAATCACTCATTTTCACATCTTCATTGTCAGTGTTTTTCAGGAAATTGGTTCCAATCTGTCCGCTTAAATGTTTCAAATCCATAAAGTCAGCGTGACTTAGTTCACATACTTTGTACGGATTTCCCTTCTTCTTTGCAGTTCGAATGAGTGAAACGTAATGATCTGGATGAAATATTGGTCCTGATTTCAATGCTCTCTTAATTTGCTTCTCTATGACTGAATGGACAATGTCTACTTCATTTTGACCGTGGCCCTTAATAAGAAACTCATGAGTGATAGACTTGACAGGATACTTGATAACCGCGTACACATAAGCTGATATCATGAACTTGTTTTTCTGTTGTCCGCAGCAATTGTCTGAGTAAAATATGAACTCAAAGTCGCTCTCTTTGTTCTTTGCCTTTTCCTCGATAAACTTCAACACACACGATCCAATTTCAGAAGAACCCCTATTGCCTTCTCCCTCATGCCAGACATAACAACAAACTGCATCCTTATTTAATTCAGCAATGGTGAAGTTAAAGGTGTTGAATTTTGATTTGTAATAGAAAAGAGACACATTTCCCTTTGGACATGGTAGAACAGCTTGTAGACCATAGCACGCGACAATAAAATTATAAGTCACTTTCTCTTTATCAGTTGCTTTCTCACCCCGAGATAAGTCTTTTTCAATAATATGAGATTCATAAGGGCTCCTTAGTTCATCTTTCTCTGAGTTGTGAGAGGTTTTAATTGCCTCACACAGGTCACACTGGTCTTTCTTTGAGTTAAAGAATGACATATTATACTCTTCGGTAAAAATCCGGTGATACATTACGTAATTTCCATATGAGCGCGCATCTCCATCAGAAGGATTTTTACAGTCATTGACATAATCGCGGTGTAAGCCAGCAACAGTTTTACCGCCATCAATAAACTGGCGAGTTTTTTTTTTGACCTCAAAATGACTTTCTATTTTAGGTATGGACTCAATATGTCTACGAATGTCTTCCTTGATGTTGTGTTCCACAGTCTTATGATTTTTGTGCTTCCCACGGCGACCTTCTGCTACAAATCCTCCTTTGCTTTCCTTCTTCTCAATTGCAGTTCTAATGGTCTGTCACTGATATCAAGGGTAGACTTAAAAAACTGTTTGCACACTCTAATCGATCGACCTTCTATTTCAAGATAGAAGGCATTATTGAGATGTCTCTTACTGTCTTGGGTTGCGTATCGATAACGAGGTTGTATGCACCGCATATTAGAAGCAATGAAGTCACGCTGTCTCACAACCACCTAGTTCCCAGTATTTTGTAGAAATGTCTTGTCCTGTATGTAAACTAATTTTTGTGGAGCATTTTAATCTGCATTTTGCACCACAGGGTGGTTTGACTTCCTTTTTTGAAAATTGCTTTTTTTGTTTTGTCCTTTGTTCCGAAAAGACTTTGCTACATTTTTTAACCATTTTTCTTGTGCTTATGAGCGTCTCGTTCCCCTTTTCGTACTGCCTTCAACAATTTCAGAGAGCTGAGTATATGTTGCTATTTGGTTGTCACTAGTAACAATGTAGTAACACTTTCACCGTTATGTACAAGGCAGCACTCTTTTCTTGGTTGCACATTCTTCAGCTGCGAGAAACAAGTTTCTTTGCTCACTGAACAGTTTGTATCGGTACCTACCTTCACATTCTGAAGCAGAGTAGTTTGGGTCAACATCAGAATCATCAAAATCTTCATTGGTAGAATCACTGACATCCATATCACATACAGTACTTTCTTGTGTACTGCCTCTATTTGATGACGAGCAGGGTTTTTCATCAGTCAAATCTTCAGCCGTGGACCTACACAATCTACTTACAGTTGAAATTGTTGCTCCAACGGTAGTACACCGTAGTGCAGTTGCTCCAACGTTGTCTTCTACTGGTGCGTATGTTACTACAGACCACAACATATTATCTTCATTATCGGAACCAATAGAGCTATTTGTGGACTGTTTCTGTACCTGTTTGGCCAGTCTTAAAATCAACTCATTACGAGAAGCCATGACGTAAAGTAATTACAAGAGATTGAAGTCACTAATAAAGAAACGATACGTCTAAAACCTTTGACACAAATCGAAAAAAAACTTTAATTAATGTGTAACACAAGCACAACAATGATGTTTTTTTTTTATCACGATAAACGTCAGAAAACAAAATATTCCAATATTCTTGTCACGTAAGTACACGTCTGAGTACACAGAGTTCTCTTCAAAACCGTCACAACTCCAATTATGTCACTTTTCTGGAGAACTTGTTGTTCTTTATTCCACAGTGGCTTTGAAACAACTGACAAGTGACAGTTTTCCTGATAGATGGTAAACGTAGCGTGCCTAAAGGAAAAACGACACAAGTGTCCTCTACCGAACAATTTTAAAGTTATACTTGTGAATATATCCGAAGTTACTCTTAGCAATATATTGTAATTTAGAATAATAAGAATTATGATCAGAGTAGCAGACAAAATGTTGCTCTACCCATGGCATAGTTTTATAATACATAAAGCATTCTTTCTTTATTCCAGTTCTTTCAAATATCTGTTTTCTACATGTAAAGGAGCTCTAAAAGTACTCTAAAACATTGTATTTAACGGTGAAATTATTCTCTTGACATATAATGCTAAATACAACTTTCATAATAAGTAATTTTAGGTATTCATAGTTTCTCCTTTTCACCGTCAAGCTATGCAAACAGGTGTGTCACATTAATGAGACACTATTTACCTATACAAAACACCAAAGTGCGTCTGTACTTAGTTTCCAGTAAAATATATATTTAAAAAGTATTTTTTTAAGGATTAACTATGCTATTTAAATGGGACAACAGACATAAGTTTACCGTCGCATTACATTCTCCCATGTAATGGTATATATGATGTTTGCTGCAAGCTGAATATTAGCTGAATTTATAAAATAATTATGAAAGTAAGTTTTGTTACAGGGAGTCATGATAGAGATATTATTATTATTCTGAATATATATTTGTCATAAAAAAACTAACACTGTAGGTATCCACGATTGTTGAAGTAGAGTTACGTGCCCTAACTAGTAAAGAAACTAAAGTTATTTAAAGTAGCACGATACATTCATTGACATCCTGGTTCTGTTCAGTGTTGTCTGGTGGAGGGAAATTTCCCGGAAAACGGGATAATCTGGGCCAAAAAAGGTAAAATGTGAAAAAGAATGGAATTTTTTTGTATCTTTTTGGCACATTTTTTAAAATTTCCATTTAATTTTATAGAAAACTCATGCCCGGTTTCACCAACCTTCCTTAAATTCGGGGCAAGGTCGCGTTAGTTAACGCGTACAGTATAGAATCTAAGTATCCCTAAAGTCATTGTCTGGCATTTGTGCTGTATCGCCGGACCACAAGAAAATTGAAAAAGTGTACCAAAATGTACTAAATTAGGTTAGATTAGGTTAGGTTGAGTTGGAAGTCACTTACCTTCACTTACTTTTTTTTCAATTTCGAGTAGAAAATCATGTTTTGGGGGGTTTCCACTCCTTAAACAAATATTCCGCTAAATAACCCGCCACTACATCTCCGCCAAATAGTCCCTTCCGCAACCACATACAGTGCCAGCTCACAACATCAAAAACAACCACCACTAACAAGCACTATCTTCACTTCAACTATTCGCCTCACTGCACTTTGATCCCACTCTCTCCTCAGAAACCAAAATAAATCGTCCAATACACCCGGTAAATTTCATAAAATTGGTCCGACAATACAGCAGTTATCATTACACCAACATTTAAAGCAATCATTTAAGGGTTCCTTAACAAACGAGTCGTTAGCACGTTTGTAGTAATCTCATTCACATCGTGATTTAATTTATTTCTTTATCGAAATATGCTGTACCTTGGTTATGAATGTTTATTCAGCAATAGAGAAGAATGGGTGCAAGACCAATTTACAGAATGTTATGCCTACAATTAGTCCATTTGTATAAATTGTCTCAAGAATTGAAACTTTTACAGAATGTCAGTTTCTGTTCATTACTACGATCTTCGCTAGATAACAGTACAATTTAGAACTTAAATGCAATACAAAAATCACTCCTTGCAAATGCTGGATTTCAAAATAACGATAAATTCCGATAATAATTAAAAGATCTTGTTCAAAACAACTGTACAGCTATATATATTACACAGTTGTTTTCAACTTGCAAGCTAAACAGCAAGCTCTCTCAAAATAACGTATTAGAGTAGATGTCTTAAGCTAATGAGTTGCCAGCTGTGCATTTACAGCAAAATAAAAATAAAAATTACTCATCTAAGCTTCTGAGAATATTGAAAGGTAGTATATAAGAATTAATTAACGCTTTGTTTGAATTTAATCTTGTAATGTATCAATAAAACAGCTTATTTTGGATACATTACATTCGTCACAGTAATTTCGTTGTCTACTACTGTATCTCTTGGCATTGACGATTTTTCCTTTTACGTATGAGGAATGAAGGAAAACAAAAGAATCTGATATGAAAGAAAGCAAAACCATTTTCTCATTATTCTTCCAAAAGGAGTTTTAAAGGATGCAGTTTAATATTTAGCAATGACGTATCTGAAAACTCCACAAAATATTAATTCCTCTGTATTCGTTCTTATTGCTCTGTAGTAGGAGAGTTTTCTATTTAGTCACGTACGTTACGCTTGATATACAGAAATGCAAGAACTCGAGCAGAAATAAAAACCTGATAACTGTTTAATTGAAGAAAGATCTGCGTTTATTGAGCTCCTTCTCAGATATAAAAGTGGGCAACCCAAAATATTGAATTCAATAGCAATTTAAGTTTGTTCTACAAAACTGCTATTGTGGACAAGACCTGACAAGCGCAAAACAGCATCACAAATTAAAAGCTATTAGTTATAATATTAATAATAATAATTTTATTAATCGTTAGACAACTATTTACAGTTGTAATAGACTTCGTCATAAAAAGAATACAATAAAATATAGAATTATACAATAAAAGTTAAGATTATACAATATGTACGTAGTTTAATAATGGTCAGTTATATAAGTTTCAAATTCACCTACGCTATATAGGAAACTATTTTTAAGCATATTTTTAATATATCTGTCAAACCTTTTCTGATTCATATCTCGAATAAATGACGGTAACAAATTAAAATATTTCATTCCAGGGTACCTATAACTATGTTGCGTCTTACTTAGTCTTACATGCGGCGTATCTATATTACCTTTTTCTCTTGTATTATAGCCATGGATTCGTCTCGTAATTTGAGCATAGTTTTCTTTGACATACATTAAACTTTGATATACAAATATCGATGGTACGGTCATTATTTTATATTCACTATATAATTGTTTACAATATACCCTATCAGAAGCACCCTTTATACAACTAACCACTTTCTTTTGCAATTTAAATACTTTTAAAGCCCCTTTAGAATTTCCCCAAAATAAGTTACCATATAGAAGGTGGGGGTGAAAAAAAGCATAATACGCAGATATCAAAAGGTCTTCTCCTACAGATGTCTTTAACTTTCGGAGCAGATATAAAACTCTGGCAAGTTTTTTTTTTTACACATTTCGTCAGTATGTCTATTCCAAAAGTTTGACAGATTCAATATTACTATCATTAGCAATTTCATGGTTTGAATTGAAATAGAGTGCAACAGTTTTTGATGCATTCAAGGTTAGTTCATTGTGCAAAATCCAACTTGAGGACGCTATTATAATTTCTTCAATCTTTTCTTGTAGTGATTTTGTGTTTTCTGCATTTGTAATAAAGGTGGTATCATCAACATACAAAACAGATTTATGTGGTAAACAACTAGGCAAATCATTCATATATAAAACAAAGAGAAAAGACCAAGAACCGAGCCCTGCAGTACTCCAGTTTGTATTATTAGTTCTTTTGACTTTACATTCTTAATTTTAAGAATTTGACGTCTGTTAGTGAGATACGATTTAATTAAATTGAGTTAATTACTCTTAATACCATAAAGCTGTAATTCAGAAGTTAGAATATCATGTGAGACACTATCAAATGCTTTACTTAAATCAACTAGAGTGACACAGGTGTAAGAGCGAGATTCATACCCTCTCATTATTTCTGAAACAACTGATTCAACTGCTTTTATAATGGAAAGATCAGTTCTTAATCCATATTGCGACATATTTAAAACTTTATTATGTTCAAAGTATTATGACAACTGCATTTTCATACACTGTTCAATAACTTTAGAAAATGTTGGTACAAGAGAAATCGGACGATAATTATTCGGATCGCTTTTATCTCTTTTTTTATGAATAGGTATAGTTATGGTAATTTTAAGACAATCAGGGAAAGTACCTTCAAGGAGTGTTCAATTAACAAGATATGTAACAGGATAGAGAATTGTATGTATTATTTGTTTCAGTATAAAATTAGATAATCCGTAGTATTCTTCACTACGAGAGTTTCATATATTAAAAATGATTTTCAGTATTTGTTCTTGTGTAATTTCAATCCATTTAAAAACTAAACTATCGCTCTGTGGTATATTCTAAGTAAATACTTTTTATACTGGTTTCTGTTGTCAGTGTTATTACAGTAGGTACATCCAGCACGCTGTGCGCTATTTATAAAATGTTCGTTAAATTCGTCCGGAGTTAAAGTTATACATTCATTAGATAGCCTGTTCCCTCTTTCATTTTTAATCACAGACCAAGCAGCTTTGCACTTATCATGAGAATTGGATATGAATTCTTCATTAGTTTCTATTTTGGCTAACCTAATTTCCTTTTTGTAAAGCTGTCTTATTTGTTTTTGTAATTTTCCTTATCTGTTATGTTACCTTCTTTCTCTATATAATATAGCGTAATGACTTTCTCCCTCAATTCGGCCAGTTTCGTCGTAAACCAATTTAAATGCAGCTTATTCTGTTTTGACATACCCTCATTAACAGTTTTAACCTTTCTTGGACAACACTTAGCTTAGCCCTTAGTAACATATTATTAGTTTCATGTAACATTTGTTTAGTCGTAATTTTATCGTTTCGTGGAACAGTAATAGTAAGCCAGAGACCTCTGTGATCTGATAAGTACGGTTCTGTAGTACCACAAGCTAACTCATATTTCGACATATTGGTAATAGCATTATTTAAGCATGATTTCTTCCTTGTTGGTTGATCATTGATATAATAATAGTCTAGAGATCTAAGCGTAATGTAGATATTAATTAGTCCATTAATGTTTATATCCCCCATATATACAACCTTATAATGCTTATATCTTTTAATATATTTTGTAAGTTTTTCCCATAGCGTTATGAAGACACTAGCATCAGAGTCAGGAGTTCGATAAATGGATAAAACTATTAACTTTATAGTACTAAACAGGATACCAGTTACCTCAAATACTTCATCCATACTATAATTATTATCATCTAAGATTTTGTACTTAGTTATATCAGATTTGACGTAAATAGCAACTCCCCCATGACTAAGTGTTTTTCTACACTATGTTGTAGCTAGCTTGTAATTTGCTGGTATATACAGATTAATTTCGTCTTTTACTAGCCAGTGTTCATTAACACACATTGTCTTTGATATGTTTCTATAATGCCTGTGAATGTTTCTGTTCTGTTTGTTTTTTCACCATTTCATCCACATGACCCCAGATGACTGCATCGGTTTATGTGTGAAATTAATAGTACCAAGAAAAGCAGGAATTAGAGAAATTAGGAGCAAATATTACATATCGTTTGGTATTTGAAAATACACACGTGAGCAGAGCGTTATTTATAGGTGGAGAGGGAAATACCCTGGTACCTTGTGAGTTTTTCCTTATACCTTAATTACCTGCTTTCCTTCAGGATGGGAAAAAAAACTTTTTCACAGGCTAGTTTCAAAACTAATCCTTTGTAGGCTCATATTGCATGTAACAAGGCTCGACTAAGAAGTTTAGTCAAGAATGCACTACTGCATAGTAAACCAGTCTAATCCAATATGCACAAAATGTTCAATCCTTAATTTTTCCGGCTTGTCAATACTGAGTGAGTGACCCATTTCTTTTATGTAGTAATCAATAAGTTATGAGCAACCACGACCGCAGTGCATTACTAACCTAACACATGCAGCAAGAATTTGCTGAAATTACATATTGGAGATGCTGCTAGAAGGGTCCTAAAGAGTTCCTTGCGGGGTCAAGGGGAATCCTAGTTGAGTGCATTTTGATACCCGAAATACAGGCAACCTTCCTTTTTTGCGACCCGGAATATTGATTCATAGAGAAACGCCAAAGTAAAACCTATCAACACTAGTAACAAATTAGATTCTTTCTTCCCTTTTAATACATGTAAGAGACTTGTTGTATATTCTTGTTCAGGTCAAATTAATTACCAGTTTCATTTTGAGAGGAAACTACTACAATTTGAGATTAAAGGGAACTCATTTTGAGTAAAGGTATCCCCTGTGCGATGTCTATGTTTCCAAAAAGGTCTTATGAGGCAAGTAGAGGTACATATTCTCGACCCACGGTACGAAGTTAGGTGAGGTGATCAGTTCCAGGCTCGACCGCCTGGAGTATCAAGGGCACTCTGCTATTCAATTTGATAAGAGGCTGTGTGTACCTAACAGTGCCAGACATGGGAATACTGCGAGAAAAGTCTCCAGCGTTCGGGCCAGGGTCTGAGCCTGATTCGCAGTGAGACGCGGTATCGCCCGAGCCACGGTCGACGAGAAAAGTAAAACAAGACCCACAGGGCCGCCATGACTGGCCTTCTGACCCCATAATAGGCCATTTTCGTGCTTTGATTTTAATAATTATTATCTTCTGAAGAATCATTAATATTTTGGGTAAGAAATTGGCTCCTGCACAAGGGCACCAGCTCGGCAAAAAACAAACCTCCAGGAATTCTTCATGGTATTTAGTAAACTATAATTTGGTTCTAATACCGCCTGAACAGGAAGTGTACTAGTGTATAGGAAATGTATGTAAGCCGTAATTGAGATGTAAGCTAAATAATTATAGTTTTTTGGGAGAATTAAATTATAATTCTTATAATTATTAAAATAGTTTAAATTTCTTTTTAAAATTCAATTAAATTTATTTAAATTATGTTAAAGTATATGAAGGAGAGAATAAGTCTAATAAAAGTAGTGAAAAAAAGGGAAAGGATGTGGTTAGTTTGGAAGTGTTCGCGAAATTGACAAGATTTTTTTATATATATTTTTTCGTTTCGTAAACATGTGAGCCTTGCCCTTATGTTCTTATGTTTGCTGTAATATTTGCACCATCGCATAACCTGTGGTTATTTTGTAATAAGAGATTTTTTGTGTTATTTCCATTTTCTTTGAGATACCCGTATCCAATATCTTTCGTATGTTTCTATAAAATCAATATCCGTTTTGGAGTTGTATAATTCCTGTCCGTAAAGAATGGTCGATCTGAGTATAGAAAGGTTAATTCTAGTTTAAATTTTGATTGAAATGTTGGAAAGTAAAATTGTCTTTAGCATTGAGAAAACCTGTAAAGCCTTTTTTCATCTGTATAAAATGTGTGGTTTAAAGGTGAGCCTTTAGTCCAGTGTTACTCCTTAATACTTATCCCTGAAAGATGGTTTAATTCTTTTGCCGATTTTGATAAGTTTATTTTTATCTGATTTGGTTCCACGTCCGGAAGGATAAAATATAACGAACTGCGTTTTGCTCTGATTTAATTGAAGTTTCCACGTGTTACACCATCTTATGAACTTGTTTGAAATTGATTGTACATTGGATTTTAGTGAATTGGAATATCTTGCCGATGTCCAGTATGCCGTGTCATCCGCAAATAAACCGAGTTGAGAAGAGGATGGAGTATCAACATTGACATAGATCGAATATAGTATAGGGTTTAAAGCCGCTCCTTGAGGGACACCTTTCTTGATATGTAGGTCTGCCGAAAATTCTTCTTGCGAACTTATTTTTGTGGTTCTATTTGTTAGAATTGTATAATCCATCGGATGATTGAGGTACAAAGGTTCGTTGAATATAATTTATATATTAATCCATCATGCCAGACAACATCAAACGCCGCTGTGAGGTTCATGAACACTGCCCGTGCCCTCCAACCCTTGTTTGAAGCTATCTGAATGTCAGTAATTATTCTCATCAATTGGTATAATGTTCTTGTAGACACCTGCGTTCTAAAGACTGCTTGATTTTTTGTGAGAAGGTTTGTGGTTTCTAGATATTCATTAAGTCTTTTGGCTATAACAGTTTCACATTTCTTGGGTATTGTGTTAGCGAGAGTAATTGGCCTGTAGTTTGCAGATGAAAAAAGTCTCTTGTTTCGCTTTGATATAAATATGGTATAAGCAGTTTTCCAGTGGTGAGGTATAACTCCAAATTTTAGTGAAGCGTTGAAGAGAGTGATTAGGATTTTGAGCAAGATTGGAGGACCCCTTTGTAATGCAATATTTGCGATGCCATCTGGTACAGGGGCAATATTCTTCTTTTTCCTCAGTACTTTTTGAATTTCTTCTTGTGGGATCTCAGCTAGTAGATTCTTTGTGCTTTCTTATTGGTCGTCTTGTTCTGTTAGGTCCTGGAAATGATTTGTTCATTCTCTAATTCTAGAAGCAGTCTTCATAACTTCCTTTTGTGAACTTTCTGTATTTTTGTTTGAATATTTGCCTATTCTGTCGTTGAATCTATCATCAAACAAATTAAGAAATTCCCTATTCAACAAAATTGATGTATTATATAATTTATTTGGTAAGGAATGTGTAGATTTTCTTCCCCTAAAAGCAGCAATACACTTCCGGAAGTTTTTTTGGAGGGGGAGGGTTATAGTAATTTTCTGATAACTCGAGGATGCAATTGTTGATTTTTTGTTCTCTAAATATGGAAATGTTCTGATTAATTCTCTTTGTAGATCATTTATTTGCCTTTTGAAGTATTCTGAGGGCTTTTTATGGTACATTCTGTTAAGATGTCTTTTGAATTTTATAATATTCTACTATGTCAGCAGGCAATCTTTCGGTGTGAGGAATTATTTTGTCACATTTGATAGATATTTTCAGGGATTCTTCGAGTATTTTAGTGAGCAAATGATTAACCCTATCGATTTCCTCCGCTGTATTAATGGTGATGTCGATATGTATAAGTTCTTTTTCCAATTGTTTTCTATATTCCTCCCAATTCGTTTTGTTATAATTACGATATTTGAAGTAATTGTAGTTTTATATATATTTGAAGATTAAAATGCAAATATTTCTCCATGATCTGAAGGCAAATTAACTTCTACGTCCCTTCTAATCAATTTATTGTAAAGTGAAGATGAAAGTAGTACCTTGTCAGGTGCCGTTTCGATATTCTTTGTAAAACGAGTAGGTCCGACATTTACATTTATTAACGGAGATTGTAGAAGATATTGGAATAGTTGCAATTCATTATCGTTTGTTATTGGATCTCCCATTAATTGATGCTGCCTATTAATGTCTGCAACTACCATAATAAGTTTGTCAAAGTTAATTAAAAAACTGAACAAAGGTAAACTTGTACTTATATCTGTTATAGGACTTGAGTATAGTGTGGCCAGGATTGTGGGTTCTTTAGGTTGTTGAATGGCTATTGTTAGTAGTGTAGTTAATTCGTTCTGCATCGAGACCGGAAGTTCTAATTCATTGGCATTGAAATTATTGTTGATAAATATTGCAGTTCCTCCTCTGGCAACTTTTCTATCATTTCGCAAAATTTTGAGTCCTGCAGCTGTTAATTTGATATCACTAGTAAGTTTAGTTTCGTTTAAAACTATAATTTCTATTTGATTTTCAGTAGCTAATTGAATGGTTTCATATATTTTTTTTATCATATCTCATTTATATTCACAAACATTATATGTAGGTTGTTTTGAATAGATGTGTTAGTTTTATGCAATTGCTTATTGGCCATCTTCAGTTGAACCTGGTTTTGAAGTTGTACTATTTCTGTTTGCTTTTATCTTTTTGTCGAAGATTTCGTTGCCTATATGAATGTGGCCGTCCACAGATTGCATAATATTCAGATGCCTTCTTAAATACTCTTGTGATGGAGCCTTTATGATAGTAGTAAGTCTAGTGGCTATTTCCTGTGGTAAGGAAAAACTTAAAATGGAAAATGTCCAATTTGTTATCCTAACTGTATGCTCTTCAATTATATTACAAAGTTTTTGTTCTATTTCTGTGTTATATCCTTCATTATTTCTTATTTCCGTATTTTTACTATCTTCTCCAGTGCCATTTTCACATTGATTTTTGATAAGGAGCTCAGAAAAATCAATTGGACTATTTATGAAATGTAGATTTTAGTGGGAACAGATATTTGACCTCATTGGACAGACAGACTCCTCAGTCCTATGTCCATGAATCTTACATGTTTCACAGTAATTTTTTGTCTGGTGTTTTGCTTCAAGTGTAACTCTGGTGTATCTCCCCGCATTTATAAGATGATGGAATTTTATAGCATGGCTTGTCCTGATGGTATAATAAACATATTCATCTGCATGGAAACGGTCTGCCTTTTGTTCGTAATTCTTCAACTCGGTAGTTCAAATATCCTTAACTAATATTGCTTGTAATAAGATGACTAACTGTGTTTGGGTCTTTAGTGAGAATACGCACCATTTGGTAACGGGCCTTTATTGTTTCTGATACGTGTGACATTTGTGATTGAAAGTTTTCTCTGTTTTAAGTGTTCCAGAAAAGCTTTGGCATCTGTCTCTACAAGTCTCTACATGTCTCTGTTTACACACGTGAAAGTTGCATTAGAAGTGCATTTTTGTGGATTATTTTTTTTTTAGCATTTCCATCTCAGCTCTTGGTCCAAAGTCTTCAGCTTTGAACTTATTGCAGAATCTTTCTTTGTCTAATTTGGTCTTAAACTGAAATCTGTATCCATTTAGATTTAGTAATGTGTGTATTCTAAGTCCTAAATTGGGCAGTCTTGCATTTGTCAGCTTATTCAGCCTGAATGGCTCATTCAGATCATTTTTAATATTTTTCAGTATTAATCCGAAATTGTTAATAGGATCATTTTCTTGTGTAGATTTTATTTCTGAATTGGTTTCTTGTGTTTCTTTTCCTACTGTGTTATTTTGTATTTCTTTTTGGTTTACTTGATGTGGGTCTGATTATGTTTATCTCTTAGTAATGTGCTTTGGGATTTCCTACTATCATCTTTAAGTGGAGAATGTGTATCTGATCTATCCAGGTCTTCTGTTTTTCCATTCGAATTAATTTTTTTCTTATCCGGAGTAGAACTAACTCAAGTTTTAGTATTTTCTTATTTGCAGTGTCCATGATAGATTTATAGGTGACTTGGGTGAAGCGGAAGATGAAGAAAAGAGGCTATTAGGTGAGATTGGTTCACTATACTAGATGGAAATTTCTCTTGAACAAGTTGATCAAGGTGATATGCTGCATCCTCCTATAGAAGAGCTCTCTTCTTCTTCTACTGTCGCAAGTTCTTGTTTATGATTTACATTCTTCAACCTACTTCTTCTCTTCCCTTAAAAAGGCCTTCTCTGTAGATTTAGTATTGGTTTGAATTTGTTTGGACATCTTCTTTTCTGTTGGTGTTTGTTTTGGTTCTGGAGTATTCCCTTTCTTTTTGCCTTTGATGTTAGATTGCTCTGGAGATTGACTGTTTCCCCTGCTTCTTAATTCCCTTTTGCCTCCTGTCATCTTTTATATATACAGTCTATTGAGAGTAGGATATAATATAAATCACGGCGACTTCCTGTTCATTCTTAAATATCGGAACGTATTACTTTTTTTCAATTTTTCATACGCATTGAAGGAGTAAGCGTACAAAATGTAATATAAAACCACGCGAATATCACGCACAGACACGAATTAATGCCCAGCTGGCGGAAGCAAGCGAGGGCGGGTTATTTGAAGTCAGATTTTATTCAGTTCGTCCTTTGTCTCCTTATTTAGTGTTTTCTGCGTTAATTGTTTGTTCTATATGTGTGTACTAAATTTGAAAATTCGACATAATACTATTTCCTTCCGGGGATTTGGATTTTTTTAAAACTGGTTCCCGGAATGGAAACTGCCGCCTTAGGCTAGATTTGTGGACGTTCAGACTTCCAAGGGACCGAGCGATACTGCTTAATACATAGTTAAGATTTAATATAATTAATGACCTTAACTGTTCAAGACGTCACCGACTAAGTAGATTGGTCGCAAAACGCACAATTCACTTTCCTCGGGTCTCAAAGCGCACAATATTTTGTACGGTCGCAAATTGCACGATCGAAAAACGTACGGACTCATTTAGGGTCCTTCTTTTTCGGCGGAGCGAGATGCGTAAAAGCATTTTGGAAAGCGAATTCACAAAATCGGAATGGATCCTTGTGAGAAAGAAAATACACAATATAGGTACACATATCACTCCTCTGATTCCCAACTTTTTCCTACGAGTCCGGTTTCTGCTTTCTAAATTTGCCCAAAATATCTGTTTTGAAGTTTCGTTAAGTGTTCCATTGAATAATATTATACACGTCTAGTCAACGTCCTTACAGTGGCTGAAAATGAAGATCGAAAAAGCATTTTTCGAACTTTGACGTCATTTATCCCCACCCTATTTAGGTTTCACCGATAAACATCTGATTTTTGGGTTTCCTTTGATGCCCTATCGAATGGTGCGAAACATTTTCAGAACTCAAATACACAAAATCCTAATGGTCAATTACTGAGGGAAGATTCATACCTAAATAAATTATTTGAACATTAATTGTAACTTGTACCAATATCATCTTTAGTAAGTATTTTAATTCTTTTGTATTCCTCATAACAGTTAATACCTTCATTCCAACTCTAGGGAGGAGAAACTTTGAAAATTTCTAATATAGTCATATTCAAGATACCATCGCGGCATTCGCTAGCTGTGACTAAGGAGAAATGCAGGTGATTACGAACGTGAACTCTTGGATTCGATCCCAAGACTTCCTATCATGAGACATGCAAGTTCTCTCTCAGGAACTAACCTTTAGCACATCATTACAGCTTTTTCCTTCTCTCATTACGTGGTTTAGTGGTTATGGCTACAGGTCTAGATCGGCACAGGGGAGATATGTAATCGAGTCTTTTTACTTGGTATTTTGACAAACTTTGAGGTTCTCACTTCAGTTTCGTCAGAAGAATACCGGTATGGCACGCAGATAAAATTCATAGCAGCCACTGAAAGAGTAGTTTTCGACTGACATAATTTCTGAGACAGTAGATGTGTTCAGAGCAAGCCTGGCGATAAGGGGCTCATAAGT
This sequence comes from Lepisma saccharinum, assembly GCA_022664845.1. Taxonomy (NCBI): domain Eukaryota; kingdom Metazoa; phylum Arthropoda; class Insecta; order Zygentoma; family Lepismatidae; genus Lepisma; species Lepisma saccharinum. Next base: position 22,471 of record JAGDQP010009444.1, on the reverse strand, counting down.
TAAAACGTTTAGGTTGAAAACAACCACATATGGATCCAGGGATACATCTCTAGCTAAGAACACAGAAATACACGTAAGAATGCTATGTTTAACCATAAATTTCTTTACTCAGATGATATTTTTGTTTATTTTTTATTTGTTTGTTTTACAGAGATCGGATGGCAACGATGTTACTATCTCTTTCGCCCCTTTAACTTTCTTTCTTTCCTTTTTTTGTATGTCATGATGGTTGGTCGTAAAACGCTTCCATAAAAGAAGCTCTCAATCGAACCCCGGTTCTCTGACCAGTCTCTTGTGACTGAGCATAAAAACCCGGGGACGGAATGTTTTTCGATGGAGAATATATGTGAGTGTGTGTGCGGTGTGTGTGTGTGCGTAGTATATATGTAAAGACGAAAATACAGAGAAAGGAAGATGAAGGATAATACGAGGAAGATCAAAATATAACAGTAGACACCAACGAAGAAACAGACCAATGATATGATAAAGGCACCTCTGAAAGACTTCCTCATGTTTACGTACTTCACATTGACTTAATCACTTCGCGATTATTTGCTTCACTTGTTAAGTCTCACATGCAATGAAACAAGCAATTACTAACACGTAAGTTTGAGTTTGCCTCATTCATTTAAAAAAATACATTTTGGGGTTGGACCTTCAAGCCCATACGTGTATTGCAATGTGTATTACCATCCACAGTCATATAAAAAACTAAATTTCCTGGCATGAATCGTAGAGTTCAACTAAACTAACCTGAAGAAAAATAACCTACGTTTACCTTATCTAACGTTCTAGACCGCCTATATTTCAACATTTATAACAAGCTATTCGAGAAATAATTTAGAAATATTTCATGGAACTAATCTAACTTAACCGTACCTAATCTTACTGAAACTAACCTAAGCATCTTTTCTTTAAACAATAATGGCGATATGTTCGAAACAATAGTGTATTCCATGGTATTTTGCGAAACTAGTAGCCGTCATGAAGAATCTCAGAGGAAACGTCCCTCAACAAGAGCTTTTTCTGGAAAAGAAATATTACGGTTTCTCCCGGTGAAACTGAGGAGAAAATCAATGGAAAATTTTTAGTCAGGATGGAAGTCAGCTGGACTCGAACCTACGTATTTCCCCCAGTTAGGGTTTGAAGTCCTTGGTATTAATCTCGGGCCAACGAGGATTTGTCTGCATTGTTCATATATATATGGATCCTTGTTGGCCAATTATATATAGTGCGAATTAAACGTTTTGCCAGGGGGGGAGTAAAACATAAAGATTTCAACAGGCAATACACACACATCGCACGCTGACCTGATCGCCACTGACTTTTATTTAGAGCAGCTTCCCACACGACCGTGGGTGTGTGCACCATTCCAGACACCTCTCGCTTTGGAAAAATTATCTTGGCACAACCGGGAATCGAACCCGAGAACGCATGATTAGCAGTTAGCGACGTTAGCCACTAGACCAGCGGAGAAAGAGAGAAGGAGTCACGTTTTCCAATAGAAGATTACTAAATCAAACCAATCATACTAAATCTTTCACATTAAAATACTTCAGGTACCTCACAAAAGAAATGGCTTCCAAATACCCTTCTTAGCTGTGCTAGTAAACGTTCATATACCCATATCACTTGCACGAAAATTGTTTCAACATCTTCCAAATAAAAAATGTTCCGATTTTCTATCTAATCGTGATCGAAACATCTCCTAGGGGGGAGAAATTATCCCTGGCAGGGACGAAAAATAAATTTGTCAGAGTGGTAAACCTATTTGCCAGGAGGGAAATCCCCCCCCCCGTTAATTCGCACATTGTATATATGTATATTTTGTGCACTTCCCCCTTGGGTGTGACGTTTGGCCCTCTAAATTTGATTTTTACATGGACTAAACTTTGTGTGACTTTTTAACAAACTTTAAGCCTTTAGATAATAGAGCTTGTTTACAGTCAATTTTACCCTTTTTGAAGCAGACTTGAATTTAGATTTCATTCGAAAATGGTTCCTTGAATCATTTACGAATTATCTCGGTTGGGTTTCAAATTTGGATTTAAACAAGTTTTGGGTTAATGCTAAATTAGGGATGTTTTGAAATTAAATTGAAGATTTTAAATTAACAAAATTTAACAAAAGTTGCATGTTAACAAAATTAATTAACCGCTAAAATTTGCACATGAGAATGGCCAAGTACTAGTAAACAACCCAAAGCTATCTAGCACAAATTTGAAAGTAATAAATGTATTTACTTGAACCATGACTTTTTTAAGCTGTGTGTTGATTACGATAAATTAAAACTGTTGAAAATGAGCAAAATGAGACTGTGTGTTTGTTGAAACATACATTTTTTGATTGTGACACGACGAATTTTAGTTTCGTCTTTTGGTTTATGGAAACGTCCATTTATTTTATTATATTGACGTCACCATGAAATGCAGTTATTGCCTTCCGTAGTTTACCAAGTTTAAGCACTTCTTAGCGGTTTTATTGCTTGGAATTGCCTAGAAAAGCAGAGACCCCTCAAGCCACGTTTATATATATTTTTTACATTCTTCGCATATTTTTAGTTACAAACTTATGGTGACTTTTTTTTTACAGATTTTTACTTGCTGTGAATGTTATTTGTTTAATTATACACGAGTTATATTCAAAAATATACTAATTATTTTAACCCGGACTGAAATTTACAATATATAATGAAGTTAAAATAATAGCTGAGCAAAGCAAATATGTTTTATTTAAAACTACAAAACTTAAATAAAACGTATTTGCTCTGCTCAGCTATTATTTTATTTTATTTTAAGTATATAAAAGCAAAGCTTCGATATGGGAAATATTTAATACATTACTAAAAGTCATTGGATACCTAACTAACAATGTGTGGGATCCCCTCGAGCACGACAAAGTGCAGCATCTGTACGTAATAGGGACGCGACAAGTCGCTGCTAGCCCGTTCGAGGGATGTGCTGCCTTTGAGTCTGGATTGCGGTCCACTATTCGGTGCTTGTTGCTTGTGGGGGATCCTTGACACGAATAACCCGTTCGGTGATATCCAACACGTGCTCGATACGGTTCATGTCCGGCAATCTAGGGGACTAAATTATGCATTGGAAGTTGACCAAATGGTCCTCAAACTGTTCGAGCACCATTGCGACCCGGTGTCAACCTGGAAAATCTCATTGTTGGCAGAATACATGAAGTCCATAAAGGACTGGAGATGGTCACCAAGCAGCTGAACATAGCGCTGACCGGTTCAAGCGGACCAGAGTATCCAACCATGCCAGGTAAACAGGCATCCACACACAGTGAGGCCCGTAGGCCAAAAAGTCCCACCATCAACCACTGCTTGTGCACTAGAACTACACTAATGAGCTGGATAACAGCAACAAATTTGACACCTGTGTCCAGCAGTCATATTCCCACAATCCTGGCATGTTAGCTCTAGAATGAATGTAGGAGAGTGCTTAAAAGGCTTGGCACTTAAGAATTAATCCAATCCGTAAGTTGCAGTGTGCTTATCTATAAACCATACTACTAATTAAATAAAAATGAAATTCTGTTTAATTAAAAGTAAAATTAAATCATCCATTTTAAAATACAACTAGCACGCTATAATATGTGCACAAATACTTGATTTCCGATCATTTGAATTTGAATCTTATTTAAGGCCTTTAGGCGTCTACGGTTCAGGCCGGATAGGAGAGAGGAAAGGATTAGGGAAGGTGTTGGCAAGAGCCTATGTTGAAGGTGCATCCTGGCATTTCCCTGTGTGACTGAGGAAGGACTCTGGAAAAATCTCAGTAAGGATGGTCAGCCGCTGGGATCGAACACACGACCTCCCGAATGCTACGCCAATGCTCTACCACTGAGCTACGGCGGCTCGGTGACTGCCGATCATATAAAACACATATAAAATCAATAAAAACAATATATAAAATAGAATTATACTGATGCTACTATTATACAAAATCAATACGATTAATAGAATAAAATAAAATATAATAAAACTAATAGACTTAGGAATAAATCATATGATTCAATATTACAGTTAATACCAATTTTAAAATAGCCTAAGTCTAACATTAACCCATTAAATCTTTTTCTCTGATTTCTTTTTTACTTGGTTTCTATTCAGTTACATCTGAATAGTAAGAAGAGGCATACATTTTCAATTACAGCACAAAATTGTTAAGAAACATCAGAAGTTTTAGCTGATCGCCAACTGGGGATCACTGCACATGCCATTTACTTTTGATGCCATTGCTGAAAGCATTCAACATGCAGTCCAACATCTCATCGACAGCATTGTTTGCACATATTCGTCTTACTAATACCACATTTTCTCTGCTTGCCCGTGCCGGTACGTTTGATGTAGTATGACCTGGATGTTCTGATGTCAACTGGAACACGAGAAAGTGATGATGAAGGAAAATATTTTCTCCCAGTCTTTTTCGGATCGGATATTGGTGACAACACTCTGGCAACCTTCCTTCTGTAAACCAAAACATAGAATAATACCGTTTGCGAGACAATACAGTAATACAGTGTGTGCGCTTTATCCAGTCCAACGTTAATGGCGCTTGTAATCGAGGGAAGATGCCACTTTTTCACCTCTTAGTTTTATTCTCTACTTCTGGATGTTCCTATTCATCTTGTCCACTCTCCGTATATACTTGTTATATTCTAATTTTGGGTTGGGGGATTCGAATATCTTTATTTTCAGTCCTATTTCATCGCTTCACATGTGAAAAAAAGATCGATTGTATCATGGTTGGATAGGAGTTTCATACAGCTGTTACAGATGGCATAAGTCCAGTCAGCTTTGATGTCATTCGACTTGCCTTCATACACTTGCATCTGGTAACAATAGCTTGTTTCTAAGCAGCAAATCGCTAAATATTTGAAACAAAACCTTACAGGGTTACCATTAATAAACTGCTTGAGATAGTGGTGTAGAAAATATCGAACCATTTGCTTATCAATACTCAATTTTTTACAGAGCACACAATATTGGAGAAAGTTTCCATTAAGTTTGTCAATCGATGTCGGAAACTTGAAGAGCTTATCCCGTTCTTCTGCTGGAATTCTTTGAAGCTCCGAGTTGTCCCTTAGATGAAGGTGCTACTTAATTTCCAGATACTAGTTTCGAATCTTGAATTTTCTCACACATTTGAAAGCTCATACCAAAATAATTGTTTTCGAAGAACAGAATGATACTCACTGTCAGTGAAAAGAAGAATGCTAATAAATTTCTTGATGTAGTCATTTGAAAGCTGAAAGTGATGAACGTTTTATCTGTGTGACAATATTTGAAATAATTGTGCCATCACACAGCTTCTCAACGCATTCTACTAGGCATTTTCCTCAGAGTTCACTAAATAAGATAATTTCTCTTTTTTTTCTACAGCATCAGAGTTCGAGTAAACTTTCGAGTATCTAGGTTCCTGTTTCTTCCGTTTGGAATTCAAAGTTGACTTCCTTTTTAGCAGGTGGTGTTTTAAATCCTCTTTAACTGTGCTCGTAGCTTCATTAAATCACATTCATCCCTCCCTACAGCAGACGAATTTAAACAAATCGGGGACATATCTGCAGGTTCCTCATCAGCAATAATGTCTCCATCATCGGATGTTTTCATCCACCTCTTCTGAGGAAAGTTCCAAAATATCAATAGGTTCATTGACGTCGTCATTATCGGCGGAATCCCAAAATTCATCAACATTTTAAGTCACTTCTTTGTTTCAAAGAGTAAAACCTACGTAGTTCCATTTCCAATTAAGTATGTCATACTTTTATCTGACATCAGACGTTAGCCACGAAGGAGGATCAAGCTATTTGGGCCCGTTCTACGAACCTATTTTACATGCACGTGCGAAAAGAGATATTAAACTATTCAGATCTCATCATGTAACACGACGAGCACACATTGACACATATATCCTTGGTACATACAATCTTCTCTGCCTTCACAAAACACGTTTCACTTTTGGAATGATAAAGCGCGGCTCAACCGAACAAAGTAACTTGTTTACTCAACACGCAGCTTGCACGTGATTACTTTCGGTACCTCTCCACAGGCGACATCTAGATGAAATACGGTGAATATCATGTTTTTCTAAGTCACTAACAGATGGCCATACTAATCTGATTCAAGTATATGATTCCATTTGCGGATCGCGGCAGTTAATGGGTTAATGATACTCATCTCCTTAATTCACCATTTAAAGTTATTCATATAGTTATTATGTTACTGCACATAATCAGATTATATTTTTAAGTAATTTTTAAAACACACAAAGAGTTGTTGTTATGATGTTACTAAATAATTAGTTTATATCTAATATAATTTATTATTAGAAAATGACAAAGTAAATTAAACGTAAGTAATATTATTGCATTAATTATATATCAGAGTCAAAAACTGAACTCAAACAAATTGATACACTGCTAAGTATAGTTAAAACTATCAAGAACCTATCAACATAGTAATTCAGTGTGTAACTGATAGTTAATGTAATTACTTACAACCTAGACAAATACTCACTCTAGATACAATTTTGAAATTCCTTTACACAGAAAATTCAAATAATCACACATTTCCTCGTGATTTTTTTAAGATTTGAAGTATGGAAACACCCTTCAATTTTACAAGATATAGATTCAACTTAACATGCGTCACAAACAGACAATTAAAGCACCACATGCTGAGGAGATGCGATCTCCATACATTCACAATAGGGGTAATTCTTTATGCCCAATTCACATAGCTTCTCATTGAATGGGCCATGCCCAGTGAGAATTTGGGCAAATCCCATTGCAGGTTGAAGATATTCTAATTGAATTTTTTTCACAAATATTTGCCAGAAATTCCCACGTTCTGCCCTTCCTACTATTATTCCATACATTTTGCCAGTTTTGAAGAAGACAAATACCTAGTTATTTTCTGTTTTCTAAGGAAGATTGAGTTATTTAATGGATCCTTCTAAAATGGCCTTTCCTCATAAGGTATTTATATTTCTCTCATATCAACAACAGATGGGGGGGGGGATGAACCCAAGTTCTAGTTAAATTGGTTCAACAGGTTCTATAGACTCTAAAAGGTCGAATTGACCATTTTCTCTGAACTCGATCTATATTTCCTGGATTCGCTTTATTTTGTCTAACTCTAGGGAACCAAACACTTGAACTGTATTTTGCTATTGCAGTTAGAATGTAGATCAAGACTTACTATCAATTTGTTCGGGACCAGTGCCTATTATCGGGTCACTAGCATTTGTACCATTTCACCTGTTCCTCCATCATTAGAAAACAAGTTGAAGAAATTACTGAATCTATGATCTTTTATAAATTATGATATATTCTGATACTTTCTGTTATAATACCAGAGTATAAGTGATTTTTTTATTTGCATAAGTATGTAAGTTATTCTTGCTTTTATGTAAAAAGGACAAATCATGTTTCTGTGTTGATTTTTTGTAAACTTTTGTATTAAAAATCATTATCAAAGGTGTACTTTTGAATTTATGTAACGTGAAATTATAGGTTATAATAAAAAATATAAATAATAATAAAATAAAATAGAACTTTGTGGTGGACAAACACCGTGTGCGTGGGGTTTTCCTGAGGGTTTCCCCTTTACTCCCAGTTTCTTAATTCCACCAGTGATCCCATCATCATTAATCCGGCCTGAACAAAAATGGCCTAAATGACTTAAAAACTTTAACTCAAAAGATCAAAAATAAAAGTTGACGTTGATTTGTAAGCGAAATTAGATAATTATATCAATGCTTGTGTATTTTTCATTATTTTACGCTACACAAATAACACAAAATTAGGTATTTATTGTCTCGTAAATAAATGCATTGTTTGGAAACTCACCGTGTAGGCGTAACTTAATAGTGCGTGAACTAAGTTCGGTTTAAAATGTTTATAAAAGGGCGTAACTCAAGTTACCGCCATTTTTCCAAGAGCGATATAGTTATAATCACAACGTATATTGCAATATTCAGATGAAAGATTCTGAGGTATCCAAGCTAATTTTGGAAGAAAAACAAGTGATAAAGCAACTAATGAGAAACTTTCGAATGAGCGTAAATACTTTCTCGAGCTCTCTCGAAAAAAATCGTAAAACTGAGATACGCCTAAGTAATACAACGATCTGAACGACAAAATGGTGTGTCATAAATACGTCAGGGATAGAAATCTGTTTCAGATTATTTAACAGTGCCGGCCACCAGACATCGTCGAAGTACAATTGTGTAGTTATTATGCACCTGGGAACTCCTGGCAGAATCGCATAGTCGGCTAATTACATCTTCCGTTGAACTACCCCTTACAAAAACCACCAAATTGCATAGTACTTTTGTCCAAATTCCTTCTTTTTTGTGTGGATTAATATCAATTTCAAACATTTTCCCTAGGATGTTAAACACACAGATGGGGGCGATAAGATTTTGGGTCCGCCTTGTTCTGTCCTTGTCTTGACTTTTGAATAATATTATCAGTCTTGCTTCCTTCCAGCACCAATGAAAGATCGCCTGATATAAATATTCTGTACATATCTATAATCTTGTCAGATATGAAATCCATACGTCCATCGATTTTGTGAAGATTTCCGCCCTCATTCCGTTCGGACCGTGTGCCTTAATTTTTTTTTTTTAAATTTATGATTAATTGATGTACATCGTTGTTTGAAATTAACATTCTCTCTTCACTAAAGTCTTCTAGAATCTCCGGCATGTCTCCTTTGATCTAGATGTATTTGATCTTCACCAAGACCTTTATCATCAGGAATTTACTCATCAGTAGATCAAACGTTTCATATAGATTGGTAGTGTAACTACCATAATCTTTTTTCATTGCTTTGATATTATTTGCGGTTTATGTTTTCACTAAGAATTACATTCTACAGGGGACACCCCGCGCATTACATTCACGTTCTAAAATCTTACTTAAGTAGTGTTCCTAGCATTTCTTAATTATTTCTTCAATTCTTTTCATATAATGATTTTTATCTAGACGATATTTGTTTAGCTTCAATCCCTCCATGTTGGACTTAGAGCACTCTGGTAGCTTTTCCTATTCGCTCGCGTTATCTTTCTTAATCTGTCAAGTTATGTATTCGAAAATGTTCTTCATTTTTTAATGATAGATTTAAGGGCAGCCAGAACAGCGACTTCCTTCGTAGCTTGTTGCATTTTATCGAACATTCCATCTGAATCCACACCGGGCGGAGCATCTCTGAGTTTTAAATTATATTTAAACTTATCGCAGACGGAGACACCACCAGCTTACATAGTGCCTCGTTGACAACTTTGGTCCATGGCCTCATGGCGTCTGTACCACACCTGGACCCTAGCATTCGCACGTATCAATTAGAAATGTGACTCATCTGACCACGCTACACGTTGCCAGGCCTCTAAGGACCTCTCCAAGTGTTCCGGAGCCCAAGTAAGTCTCCGGCCCCGATGGGCAGCTATAAGTAGCGACACATGTCGGTCTTCGGTTGCGATACCTCATGTAGACCACATTACGCTGCACTGGCCTATGAGACACGTTCCTGGGATGTTTGCATTGATCGAGATATGAGGAAAGGAAAGGGATAGATCATCTTCAATCCACTACTGGATGAGGCCTATCCCGAAGGGCAAAGTTGCTGACCAGACGTGTTCCAGACCCAAGAGAGCATAGCCGAAGCTGTTTACTGTGATCGCCACAGTCTTTTATTCACAGCAGCTCCCTAATTGCATCATGATCCTGGATGAATACTGTTCCAGACCCTCTCGCTTTGAAAAGAATCTCTTGGCAGAGCCAGGAATCGAAGCCGAGAAGCCACGTTCAGCAGTCAGCGACGGTAACCACTAGTCAAGTGGAGAGAGAAAGAGTCCCATATTCCAATAGGAGGTTACTAAATCTTTCACATTAAACTACTTCATAAACATCACAATCAATGGCTTCCAAATAAGCTTCTTAGCTGTTAGTAAAAGTTCATATACCCTTGTCACTTGTATGAAAATAGTTTCAACTTCTGGCAAATAAAAATGTTCCGATTTTCTATCTAATCTTGATCGAAACATCTTCTAAGGGAGAGAAATATATCACTGGCAGAGACGAAAAATAAATTTATCAGGGTGGGAAACTTATTTGCCAGGGGGCGAAATCCAGGGCATCCTCCCCGTTAATTCGCACACTGTCCCCAATGGTCAGAAACCCGAAACGTAAAAGCGGTCAGAACCCCCTGGCACAAACGGTCAGAACCCTACACAGATGGTCAAAAGACCCAAACACAAAAATGGTCAGAATCCCCAGCAGTCAGAAGCCCCAAACATAAAAACGGTCAAAAACCTCACTCAAATGGTCACAACCCCCCACAGAATTGATGATGTTTTAATTAATCAAAACATATTGGGTTATGAAAATAATGGTTTTTGATTTATGTAATTGTGTAGCTTTAGAATTTATCAAATGGTAGTATCATAATTTTACACTGGGTAAATTTCAATTTAAACTGTTTTTCCATCTGATGTTTAGTTTCCGCGAAAGTTGATAAAAGCTTAATCTTGGCCGCCATTTTCGGGATGATACTTGACACTGATTCCGTCAGACTCCTATGTGGGGGGGGGGGTGTCATCCACCAAATTCTCGACAACACCCCCCCCCCCCAACTTTAGAATTTCTGAACTTAATGAAATCGATACAAACCGTGCAAAACTCCATTTACACCCTACCCCATTTTCACTTTACACCTCATAAACTGAAAATTCTGGCGGAATACTTGGGGACTTGTATTGGGTTACTTAAGTGGTCAAGTACTGTTTATATACCAAATTATATGCTTTAAAAGGAAAAAATAAACTGATCAAAAGATTTTGGTTTAAAATGGCAACATTATAAGGAACACGCATGCAAAATTTAGTCCAAAACAATTTACGCATGTAGAGTTCTATAAGTAAGAGACATATTAACTTTAAGCTTTAAATATATAATTATATATTTTAGACAGATGAAGACAGAAGTTGGCGTTGAAAATATAGGTTTAATAACTAACCTCCACACGTTTATTTTTAAATCGCTTAATTCGCTATCTTTGATCTGTATTCACTTCATACAAGATCATATTTTAAAGATAGTTCTGCACTTAACACGACTGTATTTATAAGGTGAACTGTAGGTGTCTGTCCTTCACTCACTTTAAATAAGCAGTATCTCTTTCTTGTATACCGTGATTGTTATTAAGTTTTTACAACAAGATGTAGTATAATGGATGCAGCAACGAGAATAACAACTTAAATATTTTACGTATAAGTTTTCTAAAACTTTAACACAAAGAATGAGTTCGTACAGGAGATATTTAGTAATTTTGGATATTTAATGAAAGATCAATATTATCACATTGATTATATTCTTTTCCTTAATTGTGGTGGTAACTACAGTTTTTTTATTCATAAGAACTGAGTAAAGAATAATGTGTTTGTAATCAATACGTTTCATGAAGTGAAAGACAAAATTTACTTCAATCCGAGTAATGACTTCGAAGAGAGAAAGATAGGGTAAACCTGAGTAACATGGGAGAAAGAAATGTATTTTTTAAAAAAACTGGCCACCTGATGTCACTACTTGATAGGAGTGAATTGAGGCACTGTTGAGGATAGCACAAAAGAGAAAAAAAAAGTGGGGAGGGGACACTTTCAGTTTTGCTTTTATAGTGACATCAATCACTGCTCAAACACACAAAATGCTCTCAGTTTGACAAGAGAAGCCAAACAATTTATCTGAGGCATGTTCGCAGGGCAGTGGGCCGGAGAATATCGCAGCGATAAATTTCATGTTAGGAATAAGTTGAGGAGAGAGAGAGAGAGAGAGAGAGAGAGAGAGAGAGAGAGATGGAAAGTAAATTCACGTCAAACTAACAAGCTTGCTGGATGAGTGGGAAAAAACAAGAGCAAAAAGTATTGCGTAATATATGTAAATCTGTGAGCAAGTTTGAAAGTGTGTGTGTGAGAGAGAGAAAGGGTTCATGAATGTATGTATCCGATATGAGCTGTCATGTATACGAAAAAAAAAGACGAGAATAGAAAAAGTTCAAATTAAATTGACTGAAGGTTATCCGGTATTTAAAAACAAAACGAGGAGACATCACTAATTTTAACTGTAGTTCAAGTAATTTGACATTATTTCTATAACAGTGTTTCTGTCATATAAAGTATAACCGGTAATGTGTATGTGATGTGTATGATTACATGGTATTTTTGTCCATCCATCACAATGTAAATGAATAAATTGTAAATAGGTTATCTATACACGGCTTGCACAATTTATATTGGAAATTCTAGAAACAATCTTGGAAAGAATTCAAAAGTAATAATTCTTTAAAATGCAGAAAAAATAAAACTATAAATTGCAGTCACTGTTCCCATACATTGTAAACACAATACGCTTATATAACACTTTATATATGTCTTTAATACAGGGTGATACGCGACGAAGAAGCTGTCTTCGTTATATCTCATCAGCACTAAGAAAAAAAATACGCTTTTATATGGACGTACAGTATGTTTAGTAGAGAAATCCGCTTCGGCTATAATTTTTAATTTGAATTTTATTTATAACCTTTAAGCATCTGAGGCTCACGCTGGGATACGGGAGGAGAATTGATTCGGGAAGGTGTCGACCGGGCCTGTTACACCACGCACCCGGCATTTGGATAGTTTGACTAAGGAAAAACCTGTCAGGATGGTTGGCCGCTGGGATCGAAGATTCAGTTATAAATCTGCTTGATTTCCAAGCTATCGTGTAAATAAGAATATTATAAAGCTATCGTATAGGAAAATAGCACAGTGTCTGTTAGCTCCAATTAGATTCTCCCTAAATTACTAAACCATAGTCTGACAGACTACGCGACTAGTACTGAAATCTGCCCCACCTCCTTCCACTAGATCCATGTCTCATACTCTGTGTACCTTCAGTGCATGGATAGACAATGAAGGTGAAGGATACTTGCCTTTCTAGTCGCTTTCTTTCTGTGTCATTTTCATTCGTGTCGTCTAGTAGGCTACGGTTTAGTGTTTGGGTTACTTGCATTTATTGTTTCAGTAACCTGTATTTCCTTCGTTTTAGCTCTATATGATATACCTAATAATTAATGATATTGGCGTCCTCATGCAATTGCAAGGTAAGCTGGTACTAATTGTAAATAAGGTGATCATGACTACTTGGATACGCATCCTAATTTGTTTATCAGTGTGTGTACATTTCATAATAAGGTTGTTATTATTCACTTCAACTTTTCGTAATTTATGTGGTTTAGCATCTACTAAAACCTCCAAACTGGAGCTGTTCCGTTTCTTTCCATGTATTTGTTTCGATATAATATGCTTGTTCTAGAATATAACCCAAGTAGCACATCCACGTTGGCCGATATGGGCATATTGGATTTTACGACATCGATCGATATCGTTAAACAACATGGTACTCATACTGGATGGCAAACATATTGGCCAATATCGGCAAACGATATAGATCGACATCGGGCATCGACATTGCTCAATATTTCGTATCCACATTGATCAATATAGGTCATTTACATTATGAATATAATGTAATTCTGATTTGTTTTACTATTTTTAAAAGGAATCCCATTGTTTTAATGTAGGATCGCCAACATAGACAAACCAACAAGAAATATTAAAACATGTTAGACATTATGTAAAGGATACTATTTTTCTGTAGCTTAAAGTTACATCACTTCGCTGTGCTAATTGATTGTGAAATTTTTCGACCACTCTTACTTTCTAAGGTGGTGTTATTTTTTATATTGCGTTCATGCTAAAATTTATAGTTCCGCTCAATTGTAATCATTTCACGTCTCTTCCGCTTTAAACTTTATTTTTGTAGATTTTTTTTTTAATTTTTTGCCAAGAACTTAAGAGTACAATGGCTATGGTTACAATGAAATAGCTTTAATTGAAAGAAATTAAGTAAAACAAATGTAAATATATATAAATTTAACTTATCCTTCTACTAAAGGGAACTTCTCGTAACAATCAAATGGCCTCGAGGAAATATGCTACTTTCTACTGTACAAGCGAAAGAAAAGTGTAAAATGTCCCCCGGTTCTGGCGGTGTATGATAACTAGCGTAATAAATATTATTATAAATCTTGTTGGTTTGTCTATGTACTTACAGTGATGAAAGACTCCTTGCGAAAAACAAAATAAACTTTAACACTTTATTTGTCTGTGTCCTTCCCGTGGAAGAGCAGGTTATTTCTGCACTTTAACATGCTTCGATGAACAACTCCTTTGACAATAAACAAAGCTGGCCACGTGTAGATAACTTGAAGTTTTACATGTTATCGGCAGAGGGATATAGCATCGCTTGAATAAATATCGATTTGCCCATATGGGCCAACATTGATCAATATAGATATCGGTAACCGACATTGATCGATATTGTTCCATGATGAATTCTCTATTTTATAATTGTAATGTATTCATGATGAACAAAATGTTCTCTAGAAAATCAATTTACTCTTTGCACAATACTTAAATATAGTTTTAGAAACTATAAAAAAGAGTGATACCAATAATCGATGTCGATCCCACATCGATCGACGTGGGCTCAAGCGGGCCGCTCTCCCGCCGCGTTAACGATGTGCAGATATATCGGTCCCATGAACGGCCAACGTGCATGTGCTACAGGGGTAAATATAATCACAGCTTGGTCATCTAAATTTATTTCATTGTCTATGTTAAGATTATTATTGCATTTACTACTGATTTCAAACCTTTGAAAGTCATTATTCTCAACATTAGAGCCGTAACAAACTTGAAAACAATTTTCTGCCGTGAAAACTAAATTAGTATGTGGAATTTGAAATAATTGGGACTTATTCATTTTGTCAATATCAGGAACATATATTTGGTGTCAAAGTTCAGTGTTCAGTTCGAAATTATTTTCTTCATTGTTGCCCGATGTTGTCATATAATTATCTTCATTTAAACTAAAGTTGTCATCACATAAATCTATATACATAACATCAGTATTATCGTGTTCAATGGGATCATCCGTTAAGTTTCACTGTGGAATACTTGCATACTCGGATGTATTGCCATCACACCAGTCTATAAAGGTAACATATGTATTATCCTGCTTAATTGAAACATGGATCGATTTTAATTCTGGAAAGACTGCAACATGGGACATATTGTCATCACATTGATTATTTTCTTTTAATATATTTGTATCACTCTCTTTGCCGTCCTGTATTTGTTTTTGACATGCATTCCTTAATGTTTTATTGAATCAAAATAATATTTCTTTCTTGAGATCGTTTCCTTCCATTTTCTTCCCATCGTTTGACATTATCTTATTTCTCCTCTCTATTTTTCTTTCCTTTTCTTCTTGTTATTTTAACTTTTCAATTCTTCTTACATTTTCTTCATCTCTATTCTTTCTTTTCATCTCTATTTTTTCCTTTTCTTCTTGTTGTTTTTAATTTTCTATTCTTCTTTTCTCTTTTCCTCTCTATCTCTTCGTTCCCTTTATTCCCGTTTTCTATCCCTTTCCATGATCAGTGTCATAAAACTATCCAAATCCTTTTTCTTTTACAGCGATACTATGGCTTGGTACTTCCACTTTTTGTGATTCTGATCTCTGATTCTCTTTCTAAATACCCTTCTGGTATACGATTTTGATCACCTCTTACTTCTCCGGACTCGTATACTACCTCCTGTCTACCATAGGCATCATTTCCATCGATGTCATTACTTTGCTCATTTCCAGTACATTCCACTCCATTTTGCTCAGTCGTCAATTTCTTAACACATGTTTTCATGCTCCCATTGTTAGCGATTTCTTCAATAAACTTCTTTTTCTGGTATTGTTTGGATTTACAATTTTTTAAGGCTGCCACGTTGTTGCACCATATCTTGTAAAGGTGACTCTTCGAATTCTCGTTGCAAGCTTTCTTGTTTTATTGTATCTCGGAGAAAGTTCTGTAGACTTATATCTCATTGAATAATTTTCACGGAACTAAAACGATTTGCCAAGCTTCCTCACAGGTTTTCTCCTCTTCTCTTGGGCGGGGCGACACTTCATATATAAGTATCCAAGCCTGAAGTGATCACCACAAGGAGAACTCTATAACGTTGTCCTAAATACAAGATTCTTAGTTTGAAATAGAGTTTAAAAATTGAACATTTTTATATTCTTTCATCAGATATTTCCCCTTATTAACAAAACCCTGTCTCGCATAGTCAATACTTTAAACGTACGAAATATCTTGTACTGTTGACTGTTAAAATTATCAATCGAAGTCTTCATTTACCTTTCCAGAAACCAAGTAACATGCTTAAAACATTAACACATCTTCCAACAATATAAAGGACTTTTAACATATCATTAAAAAATATTTCCGCGTTCAACTCTGGAGTCCTGAAATTTCACTGCGATCTATTGAGCAGAATTGCAAACTACTTTAATTAAAACAATACAAATGAATATAAAATGCATGAAACGATTGAAATTGTCCTTTTAACTATGTGTAGTCAGGAAATAACATTTAATAATCATGGATGCTTTTAAACATTAATTAACAAAACAAACTAATATCCATAACAATATTATCTTTCTTTACTAATCATTCCACTGTTGCCAGTGCTCATCTAACGATTGGTTCCATGGGTAAAACGTTTGTGGTCTGCGATGCGAAGAAATTGTCAGCTGCATGTTGCACCTCCCGATAATCAGGAAAGGCCTTTCCTGCCAAGAAGTGATCAATATGCTGGAAGAGGTGGTAGTCAGTGGAAGAGAGATCGAGGGAATACGGCGGGTGAGGAAGGATATCATACTGGAACTTATGGAGAGCATGCACAGTTCTCTGCGCGATGTGTGGGCGGCCATTGTGATATGAGACATGAGAACACCGGGTCTCTTGACCAATTGCTGCTTGAGAAAGACATGATGAATCACTACCATCATAGCAGCAACAACACTTTCCGTGGGTGGAGACCGTTCTGTAATTGATCACCATCCGACCATAGTATACGATTCTCATTACAGATTAATTTTTCATCTGAAGTAACAATCCTATGCAGGAAACCTTCCTGCTTATTCATTACACTCAGAGAACTACACACCTCCAGACGGCTATACTTGTTTGACAGTGTCAACTCATGTGTCATCCATAAGACTATTTTTTTCTACTTAGCGATCATACGGAGCCGCCGACTGATAGTGGTACGATGTCATCTGCAATGGCAGGAACACTTTTCTGGGTCCTCTTCCAATGTGTCCATGAGCAGCTTATCTGAACATTCCATTAGCGTAATTTTACATCATAGTGTCACCGGAACGAAATTTCGCAAGTCAAGGACGAATGGTCCATTCATTTGCCATTGCTGTCCCAAATGCACAGTTAATGATTTTGCGGCTTCCTGTGCAGAACGATCCAGTTTAAATTTATAAATAAAAATCACGCGCAAATAGTGTGTTCTCCATGGTGAATTTTCATATGACTCTGTTCAACAACACACGGTGCTGGTGAAATAACTTATATGCTAGTGAGGTGTGACAAACCCTATACTTAAATTCTAAAAAGGATTAAAGGACAAGAAAATTATATTTTAACGTCATTCTCAAACATTCTCATATATTTTCAGATAAATTACGTAGCATTGCATACTATCCAATAAATATATCAAGTACATTAAAAACAGAAAGGAACGTCGAAACTTGATTTACACTAAGCCAGGCACGTACCTACAAGTTGGTTTTAGCAAGAATACACGTATTTCCGAGCTTGAGAAAAAGTGTGCTTGGGTATCAAATGCAAATGAAATATTTATAGTTACGTCTAAAATTATACAAATTCTGTCTAAAAATGAATTTTGAAGAGGATTCGTATCCCTGCCCCGATTCATTCCTAAATGCCCCAGTAATCTCACACTCTCTTTTGAGTTTTCCCTTGGATACACGTAGTCACAGCGTCAACCACTGAACAAAACGGAAGATACATTGACAAAGACAGCGTTCAGTGAATGACGCTGTGACTACGTGTATCGTCATACAGCTTAATACTTGTTTGAATCGTCTGTCATGGAGTTTCGTACAGTTCCGATGGTATGCCAAGTGAACCAGTTGGAATCGAATACACCCACCAGCATCTATGTGCTGTATTTTTTTCATAAAATATTCAAATTAAACTACAGTATTACTGAAAGTATCCAAGCAAAAACTCAAAAGAAAGTGTGAAAGTTTGAGTTTGCTGAGGAATATGGGTTAAAGTTTTAAACATGTTATTTGGTTCCTGTAAATGTAAATAAAAACTTCAATTGATAATTTTACGTTTAACAGTCAATAGTACAAGAAATTGTGTACGTTTAAAGTATTGACTATGCGAGACAGGGTTTTGTTACTGAGGGGAAATAGCTGATGAAAGAATATAAAAAGTGTTGAATTATTTAAACTCTATTTCAAATTAAGAATCTTGTATTTTAGACAACATTATAGAGTTCTACTTGTAGTTGTCACTTCAGGCTTGGATACTTATATATGAAGTGTCGCTCCATCCAAGAGAAGAGGAGAAAACCTGTGGGGAAGCTTGGCAAGTCGCTTTAGTTCCGTGAAAATTATCCAAAGAGATATAAGTCTACAGAACTTTCTCCGAGATACAATGAAACAAGAGAGCTTGCAAAGAGAATTCGAAGAGTCCCCTTTACAAGATATGGCGCAACAACGTGGTAGCCCTAAAAAATTGTAAATCCACACAATACCAGAAAAAGAAGTTTATTGAAGAAATCGCTAACAACGGGAGCATGAAAACGCGTGTTCAGAAATTGACGACTGAGCAAAATGGAGCGGAATGTACTGGAAATGAGCAAAGTAATGACATCAATGGAAATGATGCCTATAGTAGACAGGAGGTAGTATACGAGTCCCAAGAAATAAGAGGTGATCAAAATCGAATACCAGAAAGGTATTAAGAAAGAGAATCAGATTCACAAGAACTGGAAGTACCAAGCCATAGTATCGCTGTAAAAGAAAAAGGTTTGGATAGTTTTATGACACTGATCATTAAAAGGGAAAGAAAATGGGAATAAAAGGATCAAAGAGATAGAGAGGAAAAGGAAAATGAAGAATAGAAAATTAAAAACAACAAGAAAAAAGGAAATATAAAAGAGAGAGGAGAAATGAGATAAAGTCGTACGGAGGGAAGAAAAAGAAAGTAAACGATCTTAAGAAATGAAAGATGTTTTTAATAGATTAAAAACATTATTCGGAAACTTGTCAAAAGCAAATACTATACGGCAAAGAGAGTGATACAAATATATTAAAAGAAAATAATCAGTATGATGACAATATATCCCATGATGCAGTTTGTCCAGAATTCAAATCGATCGATGTTTCAGTTAAGCAGGATAATACTCGTGTTACCTTTATAGATTGGTGTGATGGCAATACGTCCGAGTATGCAGGTATTCCACAGTGTGACTTAACGGATGATTCCATTAAACACGATAATAGCGATGTTATGTATATAGATTTATGTGATGACACTTTAGTATAAATGAAGATGATTATATGACAACATCGGTCAACAATAAAAATGGCGATTTCAAGAAAAACATTTAACTTTGACAAACATTTCAAATTCCACGTCGATGCAAGTGTCACGGTTTCAAGATTCTTACGACTCTAATGTTGAGAATAATGACTTTCAAAGGTTTGAAATCCGTAGTGAATGCAATAATAATCTTAACATAGACAATAAAATAAATTTAAATGACCAAGCTGTGAATATATTTATACTGCGGAAATGATTAACAAACATACTATATCGAAAAAAAATACATGGGGACAAACGGAACAGCTCCAGTTTGGAGGTTTTAATAGATGCCAAACCACACAAATTACGGAAAGTGGAAGTGAATAATAACAACCTTGTTACGAAATGTACACACACTGATAAACAAATTAGGATATGTATCCAAGTAGTCATGAGGGACATGATCCTAATAAAGCTAACTGAATATAACCATTAAAAAATAATAATAACAAAGTCGGGGCAAGAAAACAGAAGGAAATGGAATAAAAGAAAGCCAAAGATGAAGCTAATGCAAGAAAAGGGCATGGATGTAATAGTAGCGACACAAGATAAAAATATGATGATGACCCAAGTTAAAATTAAAAAGCTAGCAAAAGTGTATACAATTGAAATACCAGCGAAACGTACATTGATCATGGAAACAAATGTAAGAACAGGCAATATCGTAAAAATCGACCAAGAAATAAACGTTAAGAACTTAATCCAATTTCAACAAATCCATTAAACCTAGTCTTCACTGAGAAGATAGTGAAATAGAACACACAAGTAATTATGAATTTTAAACTACAAACAATTGAATCACCTTCTTTACAATTAGTACCAGATTATCTTGCAAATGATTTGGACGTCAATATAAATAATTATTAGAAATATCATATAGAGTCAAAACGAAGGAAATACAGGTTACTGAAACAAACAATGCAATGACGTAATGATTATCGCTACAAAGCAAACAAAAACTTGAGAAAATATACAAACGATGGTGGCAGAAGATGACTAAGGTTAAGCTAAAAGAAAGTGAGTTATGAGAAAGAAGGATATTGACGAAAATTTATGAAAGGAGTCGAAATGGAATATATCAAATAATTGTAGTAAAGGCTATACTGGAAAAATATATAAAATATGGAAAACCCTGAAAAAGTGAAGAATAATATTGGAGTCATTTATAGGAAAGGATGAGTTTATCAATTAGGAATTCGACAATGTATATATGAACTTGAAAAGGCTGGATATGCTAATTAAGTGATTTTTAAAAGATTTTGAATAATGAAATAAAAAGTAAGATTATGAAGTAATGTAGGATTAAATGAAATATAAATAATATAAAGAGTATGAACGGTAGTAATTTAAGGAAAGAATAAATTATATGCAAATGATATAAAGAATTGGATAGTACGAATTTAATGAATATATAAATTGTTATATAAAATAAATAATTGTTAAGAAAATGATTGGGATGAATCTTGAATTATTAAAAGGAATAAATATAGAATGATTGCGGTATGAATTAATTTTAATAAATATGATAATGAATGATAATTTAACGAAATATATTGATGAAATATATGGACAATTATAAATAATGTTCGATAAGTATTATAATCTGAGTTATAATTTAAATTGAATTTAGAGGTTACGTTACGTTAAAGCGACATGTCAGATTGACGTCCAAGATATAATGCTAGATATATCGTGATATTTTAATGTTCATTTGTCGTTTTATCGTTATTAGGGCACCGTACATATTTTTATTTATTCATCTCAAACAAGACACTTTTTGTTATTACAGGAATATTTTTGTTTGCACAAATCCATATTTCAGAGGTAATTACTTAGCGTATACAAAAAAAATATAAACGTGCATATTTCAAACTTACAGTGTATACATTTTACAATTAAAAATTAATCTTGATCCACAAGTTAAAGTAGAAAAAATCCCTTTCGGTAGGCCTACAGGCTGAGGTAGATCTCGAAGTTTTTTTATTATTCAAAAATTCAAATTTCGCCTTATATGAGAGCTATCAAGAAACTATTTATTGATTTGTAGATTATTCATCAAGAGCTGTTCAACGATACCACACAAGACCATACTCGCTTTGTTTCGCTGGGAGCCGAGGTTCGCCTCCCAACTTCAGTGATTTTGAGATGATGCGCCTCCTTTATCTTAACCAAAATCTCCCTGGTATCAAGCACTACACCACCATGGTATCCATCTGCACCCTCCCCCGGGGGGGGGGGGCTGCGCCCCTAAAAGGAAGGTTTGCCCCATTTATTGTAACCTACTCTTGGTCATGCAACTTCCAAAAAAAATTTCGTTTCTCTTCCTTCAATGATTTGGAAAATGGGTTTTGGGGCGGTTTTAGGATCCAAGCTGATGACTTTTTGAAAGTTTTCTTATATTGTCGTGACCTACTTGTGATGGTACATATTCAAGTAAAATTTCATTTATCCAGATCAAACGGTGTGCAAAATTGGATTTTGGGCAGTCAGTTTGGATCCAAGATGGCGACTTTTCCCAAATGTGATATTTCCCTAAACTACTCGTCATAACGCACCTTTATGACAAATTTCGTATCTCTAGCCCAAACGGGGTGAAAAATTGATTTTTTGGTCCGCCATTTTGGATCCAAGATGGCGTCTTTGGATTCATCATGTAATATTTAAGTAACATACAAATGCAAATGTATAGTGTTACCAAATTTGATATTTCTAGCTGCAGCCGTTTAGGCTGTGTATTCTATACAACAATTGGTTCGGCAGCCATTTTGGATCCAAGATGGCGACCGATTTTGCTCATTAACGAACTTAACGGAGCTATTAAGCCTAGAAACAACATATAAAAATTTGGTTCAAATATCTTCAAAATTATTGCCG
>JAGDQP010009443.1:39212-59096 GCA_022664845.1 Lepisma saccharinum | reverse complement strand
CGGTATTTTGGGATCGTCCATATCCCAGGTTAGAGGTATATATCTGTAGAAAGTACCAGAGAAGATTTTTGCCGAGATGGGGATAATCCCAACCATTCCCCGCTACAAATCGAACACTAGCTGTTTCAGTAGATGATATAAGCTATTGTTTCCAATCTGGATAATTTGTATTTGTCAGTTTTGAATCAAAGGACGTCGCTTGGTATTCCTAGCCAGAATATTAACACCTAAGGAGATATAATGACCGCATGTTTTGTGAAAGAAAGTGCAAATGTGAAAATAGTTTACATATATCCAACAGTAGAGGACGTATCTTCCATCCATGTGCAAGATATTGTGAGCACGCGGAAGCCATCTATAGTTTTAAGGCGAGCCGCTTTGTTTGATTTGTTCACGTTTACTTAAAATTATTTTTCTAGTGTGTAAGTTCTCTAATTTTAATGTACCAAATTGCCATACAGTATGTTTACATTATTGAAGTTTTGAACTTTAAAACCATCTTTGTAATATTAGAAACATTTAAAAGACCAATTTCTGTCTCAACAAATCCCAATAGCCTAACAGCGTTTGAGACTAACCAACGAATTACGTTTATGTCTCAAGTCACCCCAGCTAACGGGGTGACATGAGACAATGCGTTTAAATTTATAAAAAAATGTGTTTCTGACGAATAAATGTTGTTAATACCATACACTGTATAACCCATCAAAAATTAGTATTTGCACAAATCCACATCAAATACCCTTGGAAAACGAAATATAAAGTGCCTAAACCTGAGTAAATATTCAATATCTGTCTCAAGTTACCCCGTTTCACGGTAATCCTATATAAATAAATTATTTTCCCTTGAGGGGCGCGCGCCCCCTAGCTGGATACGCAATTGATATGGGGTCCGGATCGGAGACCGCCATTTGAAGCCCTCTGCTAGTTCAACGACAGGGTCATAATAGAGTGCGAACGGAAGTTCTAATACCGTTCTGACGTAATATCGTTGTACGCAATATGTACGCTGAGTTTGAATCCTGCCGGCGTCAAGTTGTAATTTTTGTTGTTGTTGTTTTTTTCTGTCATAAACATTTTTATACGCTCATATCTATTATTAAGTTAGTTACCAAGGGTTAGGTAGGTTAGAGTTTAATTATTATTCTCATTATACGCGATAGTACACGATTTAAAAGGAATGGTTTCTGAACAGGAAGACTTCTGATTCTGCTGCTGCTGAAAGCAGCTTTCGGCTGAGCCCCAATTTCAGAACTATATGGGTAAGTAGAATATAGACAAATACGAAAATTCCCTGGTGACATTAAGATACTATTGAGTTTTTGAAATCCTGTTACAGGATTGTTTTGTGGAGGTAAACTTTCGCTACAGATTGAGATATGTTAATTCTGCCGTCGATGGCAACGGGAGGAGTTGTGTTGCGATAGCAAAGTAACTAATAAGGTGGTCAGTTAAGTAAAAAGTGTAAGTATGGTTCTCAGGTTAATGTTGAGATCTGTGTCGTGCATCCTCTACAAAGTAATCTGGTTCGCATCATAATATTGAAGTAGTGTTTGTATTAACTTTAGATTTTCTGTGGCCAGAATTTCCGAGACATGGAAGGGTCCCGTGTGAAAATGAGTATATAATGCTTTATATAACTGAGTACGCTGTTGTAAGTACAAGATGCATCCGAATGTAATATGGTTGATGTCTCCTATGCGTCGAGGAGTACATGTACAATAAGGATCCTCCTTCTGTTTTTGTTGGTATTGCTGAAGAGGTGTTTGAGCCGTGGCCAGTCGTAGTCGAATGAGCTGAGTAATATGGCGTCTACCCCACCGACGTTTATAAAACCATGGTCGCGAGTTTGGATATTCCTGAATAGCTCAGTAATGTGTTCCTGGTCCTTGACGAGAACGTTGTTGGTGTTGTTGATAACGATGAGCAATGATCTTAGTGAGCTCTAAATACATATTCCTAGGAGGTAAAAAGAGTGGTATTTGGAGTACCGTCTTGAACGGCTTCTCATGCAAATCTATCAATCAATTCCTGCTTTTCGACCCCTGTATGTCCTGGGATAAAACTAAATCGAATCTGATATCCATTTTGTAGAAGTCTTCGTGTGAACTTTAATGTTCACTAAATCCAAGTATGTTTAGTATCCCAATGAATATCCTGTAATGATTGTAGCACACTTAAGGCATCCGTACATATGCAGGCAATATTGATGTGTCGTTGAAGTATAAACAATAAGGCCTGTCGAATCGCAAACGCTTCTGCTTCAAAAATTGATATATGTTTAGGTAATTTATATTTAGCTGTATACAAGAATTGTGGGATATAGAGTGCTGCGCCTACTGTCCGCTGCTGTGTTTTGGATGCATCTGTATTGGGTACACGGTATTGGGAGGCCAATCTGCCGTGTAGTTCTGCCAAATCGTAGTTGTGATGTGACGAAATTGTTGTCTGAAAGTTTTTGAGGGTAAGGAGGTACTTCAGGTGTGATCGTGAAAGTAGTACTTTGATAAGCACTCAAGAAACAAGACAGGGTCGGGAATCTTTGGACTTGTGGAAACAGACGATGTATATTCTTATAAGCTTCATGAATCCAAGGTAGTTGTTTTCTATACGGTAAGTGACGTTGTTGATTGCGTAGATGTAATAGTTTCAATTTTGGTATAATAAGTGATGTGGTATCCGCATATCGTTGAACTAAGAATTTTTGTGCTTGCTGAAGTAATGTTAAATCAAGAGGTTTTATACCTGCTTCTTCCAGAAGTGCATATTTTGGGACATTCTTCAGTTGTGAAAAGATAATCTGTAGTGCCTGACATTGATAACAAATCTGCGTATGTCGGATCCACAGAAGTAAGATGTGCTTCATATCATTGCTTAAAGATATTTAACAACAGTTTTGGATCAGCACCCCAACTCTTTGACGCCAAACTTCTTAGTAACTGAAGAGTAGCATTAATGTTGATGTTTAAGTGGCGAAAGTGTTCTTTCCAGGATAGGCGAATATGTAAATAAATACCTAAATATTTGATATACGGCGCATATTGAATCTGTTGATTTTCTGTGAAGAGTTGGAAGAGTATAAATAAGTCTACGAGTGAAGCAAATATCCTGAGTTTT
This sequence comes from Lepisma saccharinum, assembly GCA_022664845.1. Lineage (NCBI taxonomy): Eukaryota > Metazoa > Arthropoda > Insecta > Zygentoma > Lepismatidae > Lepisma > Lepisma saccharinum. Next base: position 55,979 of record JAGDQP010009443.1, on the reverse strand, counting down.
ATTCCAATTTATATCTAGTCCATATTCCTCACACCAATTAAAATTTGGAGAGCATTGAGAAGGTATCTACGAGATATAGAAAGATCCGTGTTAGTCGTATAAAGAATAATATCATCAGCATATTGTGATATACGTACATGATTGCGCAATCGCGTATGTAATCCTAAGGTATAGAGCGTGAATAATAGCGGACTCAGCTTACTACTTTGATTCAATCCCAGATCTGTCGTGCGTGCTGACGTAAAAGTAGTGCCTACCTTGACATAAAGATGGCGTTCGACATGGAGATTATATATCAGACGTCAAAAATGAGCTGGTATGTGTAAATCCGCCATCCATTGTATCAACTTACGCAAAATCACGTGATTATATGCACTGGTCAAGTCAATACTGACCGCTAAAACATAGGAGCGATGTTGAAAAGTGTTCCAGATATCAATAATTAAGGAACCAATGGAGTCCATGGTATTGTGATTTTTTCGAAAACCTGTCATCGTCGGAGGAAGTAATCGGTGATGTTCAACCCACCATTGTATTGCGTAGAAGTAGCAGATGTTCGAAAGTTTTGGTGATACAACTTAGTAGTGCGATGGCCGGTATCTCGAAGCCTTTGCAATGGGTTTACGAATCGATATAATAATGATGTTTTTCCATCGGGATATGACAAGACCTCCAGATGTTGTTATAAATATTCCATTCCAGTAGGGGATAAATATTGTAGATGTGAATATCTGATTCTATCCATACCCGGGGTAGTGTCTGTAGTAGAGGTTAAAGTGTAGCGAAGTTCATCAATAGTAAAGTCTTCAAATATCTCCTGCTGTCATGTATCATTCAAAAGAGGTAATAGCTCGTGCGCATTATCTTGAATTATGCAGGGTGTGAACGGCGCATGAAATTCTCGAACCCATGACTCCTCTGGATCCTGGCCAAAATGAGCAGCCGACTGAGAAGGTAGTGTATTTTTAATATATCGCAAAAAGCTAGGTAAATGTGTCGGAAATTTTAAAGATGTACAAAATTGTCTCCAGTATTGTCTTTCGGTGCGACGAAGAAGCCAAGTGGTCTCCGCACTCATTTGTTTATATTGTAGAAAATGATGTAAGGTTTTTGAACGTAAATAGGTTGTCATGGCTTTTTGTCTTAAATTAACGCCGCGTTGACATTCTGTATTCCACCAAATGGGTGGAGAATGACGGTGAGCTAGTCTGTTAGTATGATTGTTATGTAATTTTGCTTGATGTGCACTCTGTATAATACATTGCTGGAAATTGGATAAAGAAACTGGAAGCTCTCGTGTTGAAAGTTAGAGGAATTTCTTATTTAATGTGCTCTGATATAGCAACCAGTCGAGCTGGTGAGGCACGTAAGGAGAACATACGTCTGTTGAATCTACCATTCGAGAAAACTTTCTCGAGTTGCCAGGTGCGAGAGTAATTATGATCGGAAAATGGTCACTCCCCAATGCGTTATAATACACTTCCCAATTGGGGTGTAAGTACAGAGTCGGTGTGAACAGAGTGACATGTGGTGCACTTGCCGCTTGATTGTGAAGAGCAATACGAGTAGAGGTTCCATCATTAAGATATAAATAAGATGAAGAGAGTAAACTCGTTATTAAGTTAGTACCTGCTATATTAATTTTGTTGCCTCCCGAATGAGGAGGGAGCACTAAATTTGGAAATTGGAGCTTTCGATAAGCCAGGGAGTGACGTATCCCTATGGCAATGCCACCATAATTATTCCTATCTCTGTGTTGTTTTATGAATGTATAATCTCTGATTCTTATTTTAAATTCATAAAAATTCCACGTTTCTTGCAGTATAACAATCTGAGGATGAAAAATACTTATTAGAAAGTGTACCACCCAAAGTTTGTTCTTGAAACTATGCATATTCCATTGGATAATGCGAAATGCTTGTTCCATGATATTCAAATATTTATAGGTGATACGTTAGTAATTTATTGCGAAGAAGTTGTAAATTTTCTGGATCTATTTGCAGGGAGTTTCGTTCAGTACAAAAATTGGTCCAAGCAGAGGCGGCGTTAGGTGAGCGCGGGGCCTAGGGCAATAATGACCCCGCGGGGCCAAAGTGCAAGTAAAAATCGCTTAGCGCCGAAATGTTACATCTAAAGCCGATAAAGCAGTAAGCAATTTCCCCCTAAATGCTCCCTCTCACTTCTTCCTTTCATTCCTAACCCTAAATTTATTACTAAATATTATCTTTTTTAATGAACAACGGTTTCTTATGAAAAAAAGTCCGACATAATTTATTTAAAGAAAGTACAATATATTTTAAAAACTGCATTGCTAATTACAAGTGCTTCTTTATTCATTTCCATTTCACATTACATTTCGCATGGAAACTATACAAACTAGTTTATGTGCAAACTTTTTTTTTTACAAATCAACTTTTATATCATTTAGTAAGAAAAATATCAACTCGGAACGCGGGGCTCCCTAAGCGCGGGGCCTGGGGCGGTTGCCCCCCCCCCAAACGCCGCCTCTGGGTCCAAGTGTCTAAGGTTTGATGAATAAAACGTTTATACTTTTCATTAACGATGTCTGGTTGATTAGCAATTTGCTTATGATTCATATGGTCCTGATCTCACAGTTCCTCATCACTCTGTATCCGAGGAATAGGATTATCATTCGAGTAATTCAAACGCTGGCGAGGTTGAGTTCGTACCTGAATTTGTACCGGTGACGTTGTGATGGATGGTGTCGAAGCAGAGGACCGACGTTCAGAAGTAAAGATTTGTTTACCATGGACAGGATTTGAAGAATTTGTACCCTTACGGCGTTTAAGAGGAATCGTCGGAGATTTTATATGTGTGTAATTAAAAGTAGACGTAGATGGACGAGGTGTTGCCAGTGTGCGAGGAGGTGTACTTGCCACTTCGGAGTACGTTGCATGGAACTGCGATGGTCGTTCACTATGGGTAAATGAGGTAGATTGTACACCCTTGTCTAGCTGAAGCCCGAGTTCGCGATTGGACAGTGCAGGACCATATAATTTGGGTACCTGTTTGATGGCATCAGCGTACGACATATTGTAACTGCCACTAATTGTAAAATTGTTTTTGACGAGTACGTTCATGACAATCGTGATCAACCGCAGCATGTGGATGGTGACAATTGATGCAATACGGTAAATTAGAACATATGACAGAATCATGTTCTTGTCCGCAGTTTCTACAAGTAACCTTAGCGGTTCTACAATTACATCTGATGTGGCCATATCAATAGCACCCTTGTATACATTGTTTCACGGGTGGAGTATATGGATGAACTTCGAGATGAATAAAGTAAAGATAACAATCCCTCGGGATTGTCGTTGGTTGAACGTCAATACCACACTTTGAGTAGGTTGAAGATTCCCATTTGGCAATCTGCGATTGAGACGTCTTGCATGGATAACGTGAGCTTAACATTCTATATCACGTAATATATCGTCCGGTTCTACGGTGTATGCTACTCTTTTGATTACATTTAGCGAATGAATAGCTTAACTAGGTATGTAAGCTGTCCATTTATTTTTGATCAGAATATGACGAGTGAGGAATGCATTGGCTGTAGCGCTATCAGTGAAAATTAATTTCAAAATAGTTCTACCGAGAGAATCAAATCTTTGTAAGCCAGGAATTTTAGTACCATAAAGAAGTTTACCCAGAGCCATAGGATGCGTACGAGCAGTTGTTGGATCCATATTCAAATTTACATGAACAATATATCGTGCCAAATGAAACGGTTCATACAAATTAGGTATACAATCTCGTTCGGGAGTTAATTGAGGAGAGGTTGTTCCGGTGGATGCATTTGTTCTTTGGGTTGTCCAGTATCCATGTGTTCAAGTTCTTGAGGTGGTAACTCCCTACCCCCCGAATCCGTTGCCATCCGGCGTGGAAATTGAGATTTTACCTCGCCTATCGAATATTCAATTAAGGAACTATATCTAATTGAGAATCTAGTACTCACTAATGTCACCAAAGAAACGAGTTACTTATCTGGATTCAACACCTTCTTACTGTCATACAACTTATCGACGTCCGTCTTCTTCCATGAATCACAAAAAAGTCCACGTACAGAATTCCACCTTGCACGAATTCCAAACACATGTGAATCACTTGCTGATCATTGGCAAATTTTCGAACAGGAAGACTTCGGACGTCTAGTTCGTAGTTAGTTCTCTTGTGTTTAAGGAAAGAGACGAATCTCCCTCCCGAATACAAAAGAAGAAGAAAACGAGTGGATTGTGATCGACTAGGGTCGAAGAAAACGAGGAAGTCTTCTGTCTGCACCCCGTTGGCCCGTCGTATCTTGTGGAGGACAACAGGAGGACGATGCAAGCGACGATTTGGACAAAGTTGTATCCGCCCTTGAGGGTTAGTAAATCGTTTTTTAATCTCGCTTAATGTTTGTGCTTTTGTGTATGGCTGTCCGTACCAATTTTTCCTCGACTTTATAAATTGAATTGAATTGAAAGTGGCTTTATTTGAGCGAATAGGCATAGGTTTATTGAAGTGCAAAGAGTGTAATATTCGACGGCGGTATTGAAGTGTAGGAGCAAACTGAATATCTAGAAATGCTGTCTAAAAGCCTATGGGGTTTGTACCTCAAGTTGAAAAATGTGTAAATACACAACGTGCTATATTTAAAAGCCGAAACTTGTGTCGGGCCATACATAAGAAAGTGCTAATTTTCGGTATCTGTACGAATCACTCAAGTAACTGTGTGGGTTGATATATAGTTAGCTTAAATGTCGAAGATGAAAGTAATGACATTTTTATCCTTTTAAATTGGATAATTCTCATTATTATCTACTTCTGTTATATAACTTTGAATATACTTCAAACGTTTCTTATTTCGGACGCGTGCATAGAATGCCGAAAGTGAGGTATAATCAAAGGGTTATTGAGTGCAAGGACATTATGTACAACGATGTATGTGTCCTTCCGTCATCACTCATTGATTTTACATCATATTCCACATTTGCGAGGGGATGTAGATGATACCCGCTTCATAAAACAAAAATACCAGTTTATCAATTGTAAAGTCCAATTTGGCTAGAATTTCCTGATGGTCGACTATATGCAGTTTATGTTGTATGTTGATGACTACTTACTTGTTAATACGCTACGCCTTTATTTTTAACTTGGTCACCATACTGTATCCTGTGCTGTACACTAAATGTTTCACTTCTCATGCAGTCAGCTACTACTACGTTCATCATCAATTAACGAGAGATAAGACAAACAGATTTGAATACATACGCTAATGAAATAATATTTATAAATATAATGTAAATAAAAATAGGATACTTGACTAATAATTATAACTATTATTAGCTTTTCTTTTTTCCTATTCAATAAAGAAGGTTAAATTCAGTATGCGGCAGGTGTGCGCTAACCGAACCAAACCTGACCTTACGTACACCATTCTAACCTAACCTAGTAGAAAGTTGAAATAACTTGAATCTGGAGAGCCTTAAAGAAAGTGGATGACATATACCGAATAAATACGTACTCTTTTAAGTATCACCATCTTCGACTTCTGGATACACCATGTGTTTTTCGGTGTCTGTGTGTTAAGGTTTCTGGATTTCGTGGGTTTGTTCACGGTGAGATTAGACTGTAAGTAGTGTTAGATTCTTCTAGGGATGTACCGATACCACTTTTCCACCGACACTGAAGAGGCCGATACTTTTGGACACATTTCATATAAGACTTTTTCAAAGTAATGAATTTATCAACATTGCAATAATATACTGTATATTAGATATAAGGCCAAAATTTCACAAAAAAATATAAAGCAGAATTTCATATTACGTTAGTCACAGAAAATATATATATTATCAAATTGAGTACCGAACTGTCCTTTGTACTACTGGGCACTTTGGGAGATAAAGGCGGCAGAGCGTGGGACTGACCAGTGACCACCCACTTCACCTTATGCCATAGGTCGAGAATATGTGGAGTCCCCCATGCGCCGTTCCCGGCGCGTGCGCATTGTACAGGGAACACCGTTACCTTTTCTAATATGTAAGTAAAGACTAAAGGGAAAATATTGACAAAATGAGCGGAGAGTGGTTCACTTGCAAAGCATTTTGTTCCTAATCGAAACCTCTGAGTCGTTTGAGATCCGAAATTCGAATCCCGGATGTGCCTTCCTGACTGAAGTTACCTTTGGCTTTCCTTCAGTTACTACTACTTCTTTCTAACATGAGCTACTATTTTGGCATGGACGGACTAAAAATATCATTTGAGTAGTGCAAATCAAAGGCGTACACATGCATAAAGAAATCGATAATCATTTAGACGAATTTTAAGTCTACAGAGACCCATGAAAGATGAGTGTCACTGTTGTTAATATTAAACAAATTAAAAATAATTCGGAAAATGTATCGGTGTCTATTTGCCAATACCGTTACTCCAAAAAGTGGCCGATATCACCGATACCGATATTCGGTTCATCCCTAGATTCTTCCACATTTCGTACCTCGTCAAGTGAATAATGAAATTGTTTTTTGCAACAAACGAACGAAGGCGTGTTAGTCAGTCAGCTGTTCACTCTCCAGATATCGTAGGTCGTAGAGTGGCGGTTTTTGTGTGTTTGCTGGATTGTTCCAAGTCATTGTTAAGAATGTACTTCTCTAACTTATTTGCCACACATGTGTTATTCAAATGTTGCAACTATAATATCGTGATTGAATTCAGTTGATTTGGACTCTTGGAACTCGGAGGAGGCTTGGTTAGTTGCACTTTATATGTGCAAGGCAGTTTCGAGGGAACTGTCTCCCAGGTGTAGTTCCTGCAGTGTTCAGTTTTGTGTTCCTTTGTAACAACTACACCAACGAACTTGCATCCTGGAGATCAGTTCCCTCGGAATGGCCTTGTGGATTGGGGGGGGGGGGCAGTGATCTACACCCTTAACATTTCCTTGAATTGTTACTAACGTCCTAAACGAGCTGGTGACCTGAGGACGGAACCTACAGTTTCGATTAAGTGGGCTCCGAACCACTTCGTTCCATGGACCCCGGTGGATACTGAACTCGTGAGCAGACATACAGCCAATGAACGCGCTAACCTTGATCATTTTGAGGTCAGATTTTTATAAATTCCAAACATTAGGCCTTCTAATACAAATTAGTGCTGAAGTCAGCTGTTTAAGACTAGATTTTAGAGTGTCTACAGGTACGAGGTCAAGAAAGTAAAGGACTTTACAACCCAGGCAAGGATTTGGCTTTTACTTTTAACCAAAGAATGGCTCGTAATTTTCATAGAATTCGTTCCTTTACTTTGTTTCATTATAATGTGAGATCCGGTGCCTCCGTTGATAAAAAATATGTAATAGATGTATTTATTTTTGTTCAAGCCTTAAAACTCTTGTTTTAGACTATTCAACGGGTCCACATTGGTAGGGGATTATTTTTAAAAATTATACCGGGTGTCTAAAGAAGTCTGTTACTACCCTTATTATTAAAAAGAAACTCTTAAGGCGCTAAAGGGAGATTCGTTAGGGACTTATTTAGGGTCAGAATTCGAAAAAAATCATTCCGAAAAACCGTCACCCGCATGATTAATCCCTCCCTCCCCAAAAAAATCGTTTGAGGCGAAAGTAACATGGTTAATTAGCAATGTTGTTTAGTCACACTATCAAACAGGTCCAAAAAATACTGTACGTTTGTATATGAAAGTGTATTTTAAGCGTCTCCTGTAATATTACGACCACAAATATAACTATCCAGAAAATTAAAAAGAAATTTATAGTTAATTAACAGTTACTTACAACCCTTGTATTTCCTTCACCCTTCGTCCTCTTGAGGGGGCATTTTACTTTTTATTCAATTTTTATACTTCAAGGTATCTTCTATAAGTATCGATTAATTAACTCTACCGCCATGTTGTTTCCGTGAACGAATAATCAACTCTCTACCTAACTTCCAAAATGAAGACGTTTGTCTCTCGCGAGCTACCGCCATAAACGTTAACGAACAGTCGGGAATACAAATCAGAGCGTCGAACCTCGCACTCTGTCTCACGTAAAGTCTGTTCGGGAATCGGCCCCCAGATTCCGCTGTCTTTGTTTAAATAGTTACCCAAATGTCCTCACGGTATAGGATCAATACCGAAAACCGATCACCAGGGACTGCTGACACCGAAAATGTTAGATACTCTGCTCAGCAGGCGGTGAAAATTGGGGAGCTCTGCTCTCTTGCGGATCATACAGCCTGTATAATTATTTATTATACAGTCTCCCGGCCATTTGTCCTGTTTTGGTCCGTCTACCTTTCCCAGAACTTTATTCTCGAACACACTTAATTTATATTCATCTGCGATTGGCGGTTGACCAATACCATGTTCACGATACAATTGTATTTGTGAAATTGAAAAATAGTCTGCTTCGCGAAGCCTCTTTCGGAGTCCCTGTATTCGTTCCGAGAGTAACTCATATTGAGGAAATCAAGTTGAACGTTTCGGAATGAATCTCTTGAAGGCGGAATCGAAGAAGTTTTCCCGCTGATTATTCGGATTTGAGTGCAGGTAAACCGAGAATCACTTCCATGAACTAAAGTTTGTTTTTGTACTTTAATAATGATAACCATTAGTCTTAAAGAAATGTTAACACCAACTTCAAAATTATTCAGTGCGCTTTTATACAGAATAATGTTCAGAAAGGAGCTGTACACCGTTTTGCAGTTGCTATTACAGAGTGTCTGGACAAGCCAGGGAATTTTCAGAGAAGGGTCAGGCAAATATTATAGTATTTCTCAGTCATCTGCGTAGTTAGCGAATGGTCTTGCCCATGGAGTGAAGCAGAGAAGGGTGTTACATGTGCTTGCAGAAATTACTGCGTCGGTCATCTCTTCCTTTAAGCTAACCAAAACTATTCCGTATGTTAAAATTGCATGTGGAAGGTAAAATTTAGCTACTTTTCTATCTTTTTCCTTAAATGAGTCTCGACTACAAACTGGAAAACAGGAAAAGGTCCTTTTTTTCTGCTCGCTAGATACCCTGTATTAACACCTATTCCTTGGATGTGACTGGACTGATCGATGCTATTAAAATTTTCATAACTATATGAAGCCAGGGAGCGTAGGAGACAGTTAATCTCGATCCATTCTAAATCAATGTGGATCAAATTTCAGTTCTAACGTAGTTTTTTACACTTGTTATCGCTGTCCGTCCCGTTTTTTGATTTGTCTCAATTCTTGTGAAAGAAAACTTAAATATTATTTTCTATGATATGCACAGTGTGGTACGTGCATAGCTCAACGCGCTGGATAACGATAACAAGCGTAAAATTTTTAGTTGAAACTGAAAATTTGGTCCTTTTTGGTTTAGACTGGTTTGCTCTGGCATCTATCTTTCAATACTAGCCGATCAGTCGACCTCGGGATGGCCGAGAGGTTAGAGCGCTTATTTTCTGTTCACGGGTTCAAATCCCGCCAGGGTCAATTGAACGGAGTGGTTCGGATACCACTTTACCGAAAACTATAAGTCCCGTCCTTTGAAGCTCACCTGCTCGTTTAGGACGTTAATAACAATTCACTCACTCCAATGTCGTTACATAGAGCTTGTTGGTCGCAGCATGACTTTTTTTTTTCAGTTGTGAGTTTACCTCTTATTGATTGATTTCTCTTCTTTTTCACATTTCCATATTTCAAGAATAGGTTTGCGCTTTTCGATTGTTTTTAATATGTATTTAAAATCACCACTACTAATATATCTTCCAACTTCCAAGTGTTTACAACATTGTGTAGGCTCCATACTTGTTGCATGCACTGTGGCGATACTTACTACTTGTATCAAGGTGGCGAACCATCAGGAATTCCAGGTTTACGGGAAAAGACTGATTTTTATGTAACTGGGAATAGACAGGAAATTGCATCAATTACCGGGGAAAATGTACGCTGGGGAATTCACCTAAGGTATCTGATCTGGACATTCTCCCGATCCGTTTGTCTGCAGAAGATGCTGGTTCGTTCTCCACTTGTGTAGAGGCTGACAAAAATCTCTCTCTGCCTTTGATCAGTGTGTTGCAGCTAACGTGAACTAGCATCGAGAAGGCTTGAGTCACATCTAACAGCCCTGGTTCAAAGAAAGTGGATAGATGGTATATGTGCGGATAGAGCTGCGCAGGGATTTGTTTGTGTTCCATGGTACATATTCAGCCTCTACTTCGATCTTATTGTAAGAAGGGAAAGCAAGTAGATCATTTTTGAATGATCTGTTCACTTCAGCACATGTTGGAAAATATCAGTTAGTGTGTGTGTGCTGTCTCATGGCAATCTTTAATAGATATCCGTAAGAAAAACTCTAGTTGCACGGAGATAGTTTTTGGAAAACTAAGTTACAGCACAAGAATGGTGGACATGGTTTCAAAATGTACCAACTGTTTTATATTGGCTAATTTTATTCGACATTTGAAAATAAATGTTTTGCAAATATTTGAAGTGAAGGTTTGGTTTACCGATATTATTGACTGGTTAGATTTAGCACAACACAAGAGGTGCATTGCAAGAACAGTAGATGTGATAGAAGAAAAAGACTGTAATCTATTCCATTCTAGCTAACTTGATACGAAACCTAAAAGTAAATTTGTTTTGTGCAGAGTTGAAATGTTCCAGTGAAGCTGGCAAAAGACCTGGGGGTGAGTTCCTAAAATAATTGAAATCTCTACCACTAGTCAGACTGTTTGGGTGTATGTGGTGGTATGTTCATCTAAATAGTTTTCTAAATATTAGTAGTTGGCAAAAATCACATCATAAGTTTCTACAGGATAGCTGTACAGGTATTAAAGAGAAAATAAAAAGGTTGGAAACCGGAAATAATATTTAAAAACCTGGAAATGTCAGGGAATTTCCTTGAAGCATTTTGTTAGTCACCCTGTGTATGCAAGAACAGTGTAATGGAGAGCACTTCAGCCAAGTAGGACGATCGTGGAAACATGTGGTGTGTCTGCTAGTACAAACATTTAAGATTGTAAATATGTTTAATTGCCCAATAACGACTTAAGGGCACTTACCGTTATTGCACCTAGGTCTTCAACTGATAGTGCTGGGGAAATAAAAATTCTCTTTGATTCTTGCTTCACCTGTAAACATTAGACTATGAGAAATGGTTTAAATAGGAGTAGGAAAGATCTATTCGAAAGTAAAATGAAACCAAAAGTTGTAATTGTTAAGTATAATGGCAGATCATGAGGAAAAGTCGCTAACAACTATTACAAATGCGCTCTGTTAGGGTATGACGAATTTTGTCGGCTATGTATTTATAAATTTGAGCTCGCCATTCTGTATTTCAGAGGCTTAAGACTTGTTATTCTTGATGTAGAAACCCAAATAAATTTGGGAAAAATGGTCGTCGTGAAAGCTTAAAGTTTCATTCTCTGTTCTAGGCTGTTTCTGTGCAGCGCTTCAACGTTGCCTCAATGGGATTTCTGGGCATCCCAAGTAGATCATATGCAAGCGGTCAGGAAGTAGACATCGTTGTTATTGGCTCAGGACCTGGAGGCTACGTAGCTGCTATCAAAGCTGCTCAGTTGGGCATGTCCGTAAGTATTCCAACGAATTCCATTTTTTTCTCTAACAAAGTGTGGGAGACTCTTACAGTTCTCATTACAGACTGTAGAATACACTGTTATTTTCTCACTCTTTCTTACTTTTGTTATGGTTGCCTTCTGTTTGTCCCAGATATATGGTTTACGGAGAGATCACGGCTATATGTTGGAGCTGTGTGTGTGAACGAAATCTCTCCCGACCTATTTCAGTTTATCATTCGGACATTCATTGTGGACTTCCTTCGGATGGGGCCAAAAGAAACCGAATATCTCTAAATCTAAAGTCTTCTTATGGGATGATGAATTATGTAAATGTCTTTCCTCTCAATCCAATTTTTTAAATGGCTCTTGGTTACTCATTGGGAAAATACCACGTATCGGCATCTAGAATTTTCTGGATGTAGTCATTACTTTTCGATTGGTCCAATCAAGCTTCCTCAGGAGGTAAAAGGCAACAATAAAGTTGGCCTTTGACAAGTTACCCGAAGGCCATAAATAAATTCAAATTCAAAACAAAGGTAAAGAAAGAGCTGCTGTTGGAAGGCTAAAGGAGAATCTGCGTGTTCCAAGTAGTCCTTTTTATGGTGATTCAGAAGTCTGTAACATGGCCTTATTAGGAAGTATTAGCCTTAGAATGGGGGCAGGGCGGAATTGAAGTGTTGCATGTAGAAAAACAGTGACGTACAGGATATAGGTAAGTTGAAAGTTTTAAATAGAAAATGCAGTCAGTTTGTAACCGAAACGCGCCAGGAGCCCAATGGATGCCGCTGGCAGTTCTGTACATGGCCATTATATACTATCTTTTGCACGGTGTTGAAAATTACTATTTGTGAATAATCTTTTTGAATATGAATATGCTTTTATCATTAAGAGTGAACGACCCACATAATTATTTAAATATGCAAAGGAAATGAGAATAAATCTTTTAATAGGGCAATTAATGTTGTAACATTTTGATGTATGAAGTGCTAATAGTTACAGCTTACAAACCCACATGCTGGTGGGTTTTGTTCATTTAAATACCTTTTTGCTTTACAGGGTAAACGGAGGCTCCTGGTGGTTGCAGCCTCTACATTATGTTGGAGACGTCCTTTCTTAGCGAAGTCTTCTCTCTACGTAATAGGTGTTTGCTCTATATTCAGTGAAGCTCCCTTCCACAGGCGGTACCCTGCATGTTTAGATGCGACTCCTCTTATGAAAATCATTCAAAAGCAGATTCCGTAAGGATATACTCACCAAGTCTTAGTCTCTTCTTCGACAAAAGCAAAGGAGATACCCAGCGTGGAGAACACTCCTTCCCACGTTTTTGGACAGTATAATATCTTCACTGTTGTTGTGTGTGAAGAACCAGAAGACCTTGAGAAAATATTCAGAAGGTGACCAAGTTTTCATCGTATTGGAACTATTGCTTAACTCTAAAGAACTTTTGTGTTAAAGCATAATAAAATCATTTGTGTGCCGTACACAAAAGTCTAAATTCTAATTATTTACAGGAGCTCGCGAAGGGTAACATTTATGAACATCAACATACGGTATAAAATTGTTTTAAATTAAGTAATAGTTCAAGAAAATAGAAACTGACCCAACTTCTTATTTAAAGTTTCCATGTTGACCTACCTAGACGTATTGCGCGCAGCACTGTTTTTCCAAATACAACATTTTAAATCTCCATATTCGTTATTATTATTATACACTTTTTTTTTTTATTTCAATAGCTGTCGTGTTACTACCGATTGATGAAGTTGCTGACGTAATTTTGCTTCCTTCAAAGTTCGTTACCATATCAAGAAATATTTATTCTGAAAATTGTTTCGTTCTTAGTGAAGGTTCCAATTATAAGTGAAGAGTTACCCCACTTTTTATTAGAAAATATCAATTTGATCTGTAGATATTTTTTCCTGGACGCCACTGTTTTTCCAAGTATGATGAACGTAACTGATCGATTCCTTCCCGTTTTTTCTACTCTTGGTAATATTTTTTTAGTTCTGTTCCCTTCTTCTGTTTGTCTAATTAATTCACGTAAGCGCTTTTGGTGTTGTAGGCACAAAGTTGTTCCATTCTTTAAATAAATAAATTGAGAAGTGGTTCTTGCTAAAGTATAAAAGAGCACCCAGTTGCATTTTGCGTGTTACGGGCATGATCGATTGACAAGTGATGGTAGCGTGTTTAGTTTGACGAGATACAGTGTAACCTTTTTTGTTGATCCCTTCAGATGCGTTTTACCTTTACATAGCTAGGAAGCTTCCGAGAGCGAGGTTTCCAATAGGGAACTAATCCGTGAGAACACCTACATTAAAACGAAGGTGTTTAAGATATATTTCATTTCTCACCACTCATTCACCTGGAAATTTGTAACATTAGATCCGCACATGTGTGCGTACTTGCAAAACTAATTCGTTTGTTGATTTATCGTTCTTTCCTTCACAGACAGTATGTGTAGAAAAGGACTCTACTTGCGGAGGAACATGTCTTAATGTTGGCTGTATCCCTTCTAAATCTTTACTGAATAATTCCCATTACTATCACATGGCACATGGTGATGAATTCACGAAAAGAGGAATTGATGGTAAGTCGTTTTGTTCTCTCTCATTACACGTGATTTTAATTCTGTTAAATAGAGAAAATATTTGAATTGTAACATTGATTACCTTGTAACTGTTACACGTTAATAGGATGCAATTTAATGTCTGTGTATGAGTTATTGGTAGAGGAATTAACGCTAACAGGAATAACGTGATCAGTTTTAAATATGTTGGTATATTGTACTGTAAGATCTTCCCAACATTGCGTTGTCCGAATATTCTATTTTCTTAATTTCGTAACACTATGTTCTTGCACTCTTTTTGTATTCACTAAGGTCTAAGAATACTACTGTATTAAATCTAGATATTTGTCCTCTTACCTTCGGAGCAGCAATCCTTCCGAATAATCATGGCACTGATCAGTACGACGATTTCATGGAGTAAGCTATCCGCATCGTCAGGTATAAGGAAAGGTAAGATTAGGGAAATCTGGACAAATGTGCTGTTAACTAAGAAGCACTGCGCTGAAGTGTAAACAACCAAAATGGCCGGAGTCCTGCAGAAGGTGTGGTCAATGTAGCCAGTGGATTCGCCCATCCGACCGCAACAGAAATGTACCAGTGTGTGTATCAGATGAACATCTGTTGTATTTGTTTGTGTAGTAAATTAGGTATTTTCTTTGTGTAGTATTCAGCCAGTATACAGGTCAAACCAAACGCAACTGTTGAGTAAGGCTCAAGGAACATGTGCGCAATGCACAACAGTAGAAGCCAGTATCAGGACTTGGCCAGCACGCCAAAAACACGCGTCACAATATAAAAGGTAAGTCTGTTTTACGTAAATCCAAATCCCACATTAAAAGAATACTATACGAAAGCACATATATTTATAAATATAAGCCAAAATTGGTTTTCGATACAGGACAGGCAGATTCCAATCATAAATCGAGGTTTTAATAAGCATACAAAACTTAATTCTTTTTTTCTCCACAACTTAAACAAATACAATAAATATTCAATGTTCATCTGATACACACATTTTGCTTGGTTAGGCGAGTCCATTGGCAACATGGCCACACCTTCTGCATGGTTTCCGCCATTTTGGTTGTTTACGCTTCAGCGCAGTGCTTCGTAGTCCAAGTTTCCCTAGCCTTATGCCTGATGATGCGAATAGCTTATTCCGCGAAATCGATTGTATTTTGTGTCATACTGATTAGTGCCATGACCATTGGGAAGAATTGCTGCTCCGAAGGCAAAAGCATAAATCATCCTTGTCCACGTGTATAACATTTAGATATTCGTCATTTTGAAAGCTTATATGACCCAATTTAAGTATTCGTAATGATCTTCGAACTTAAATTTATAACATTCGCAATACTACAGGCTGCCACGGTGGCTCAGTTGGTAGAGCGCTCACCTCTGGTGCTAGGGGTCGTCGGATCGATCCCTGCTCATGCCATGTGGGCTTTGTGGTGGACAAACACCGTGTGCGTGGGTTTTCTCGGAGTGTTCCCGTTTCCTCCCACTTTCTTCATTTCACCAATTCATCCCATCATCCATACGGCCTGAGCCATAGTTGCCTGAAGGCCTTAAAATAAATTCAAATTCAACTACAGGCTGCCCGTAGAAGGAACGGGAAGGTAATGGCTGTAACCTTATTTCAGGACACCATCTTGACATGCACCTGGTGTGACAAGAAAACTGATGATGAAGCTGTCACTGAGCTCCGAAACAATAGAAAATCATAATCGCAAAAATTAACAGCGTTAAGTACGGCATAAGTAACTTTCCTAGAGAATTTCTCCTTAAAAGGAGTTAATCCAGTATACTCACGACTTTATTTCATAAATTTGCATAATTGCTAAACTGTCAAAACCCAACGAGATTATTGCAATTGCTTTCTAGCTACGGTTGCTTTTGTCAAGCATCACCTTAAGATGTGTTAGTTGACTTGTTGTTGATGGTCTAAACTAGTTTGTGAGCTTCTATGGACGAGACATACAATTACTGTTTTAATTGTGCTCCGATTCATTGTCTGTGTCTAGGGTTTAACATAGTTACCATCTTTCCCGTATTGGAAACTTATTCTGCGCAATCTTTTAAAAGCAAATCCGTCTCCCTTTTTTATTTCATCCGGAAGTGATGTCCCATTATTCAGAAAAGAACGCCACATTGCTATTTAAATATGGCAAATTAGTTTTAACCTTCATTCAAATGGAGAAATGTTGTCGGAATATATAAAAGTAATCCTAAGTGTAGAGATCGAGATAGAAATGTCGGTAAAGAAATTGAAAAATTTTAACCAGGAATGGACAGTATTCCAGCCGAATTAATTAAAGCAGGAGGAACGCATGTTGTAAAAATGAAGAAATCGCGACGACTAAGGTGGGCAGGCCACGTAGCTCGGATGGGGGGAAAACGAAGATTATATTCTATCCTGGTTAGAAAGCCGGATGGAAGGAGACCATTGGGAAGACCGAGACGTCGTTGGGAGGACAATATTAGAAGAGATCTTCGAGAAGTAGGTGTTCGTGATGAAAACTGGCTTGATATTGCCCAGGATAGAATCCAATGGCGAACGTTTATTACTGCAGCGATGAACTTGCGAGTTCCATAAGGCATAGAGTTAGTTAAGAGAAACGGCATTAATCAAGAAACTACATAAATTGATCAGTGCTATATG
>JAGDQP010009443.1:25697-39112 GCA_022664845.1 Lepisma saccharinum | reverse complement strand
CTAAGTGTATACGTAGTTGAAATAATTGGAGATCACCAATGTGGATTTAGAAGAAATAGATCCACCTTGGACCAGATTTTCGCCTTGAAACAAATTTTGGAGAAGAAATGGGAATGCAATAGGACGGTTCACCAGCTATTCATTGATTTTAAGAAAGCATATGATTCTATCAAAAGGGAAAAGTTGTACGGTATCCTGATACGATTTGGAATCCGAAAAAATTGGTTCAACTAGTGAAGATGTGTCTCAATGACCCCACAAGCAGAGTACGGATAGGTAATAATATGTCAGATAGTTTCAAGATTCGCAACGGATTGAAACAAGGCGATGTCTTGTCACCACTACTGTTTAGCTTTGCGTTAGAATATGCGATTTTAAAAATTAAAGGGGACAAAAAGGGACTTTCATTGAGTGGTTTGAATCAACTGTTCGTACACGCGGATGATGTAGATTTAATAGGGGACGATATAGATGCACTACAGATGCACAACCTGGACCGCTAATACTGCAGCGATACTTATAATTGTAGGAGGTGCATATTTTCAGCAGAAGTAAATATTTAAACATATATATATTTTACATCGTACGTATTTTCGCACGTATCTTTGACACTCACACATACATACATATACATAGGCGGCCCCATTTGGCTAAAAAAAAGTTGGCAGCCATACAGCACTTGAGCTGGTAATTGGATATTTATTTTGGAACTACTATGAAGTGGACTTATAAAAATATCTCTATAAGTAAGTAATTTAAAAAGTTTGTTTGTAGATGAGCTATCGCTATAAGAAGCACACACTACTGCACGCACAGATACACTAAAGAAAAACGCTGGGTGGCCTAACGGTGTTTTTGAAGAACAAGGGAGAATAGACCGCCAGAATACGGGGTTCTGGAGTAGAATAATACTGACCCCAAGAGCCATCTATGGGCAAAAATAAACACTGTATTTCGACTGTTTCAAGTTTTGCAAGAGCTGTCGATCGGACCAAACATTATCCATCATTAGGATTTGGCTAGTCTGGAAAAACCAAAATAATTTGTCAACTGCTTTCTTCCGCTTTTACGTTGTAAATATTGGCTTTCGTTTCTTGAGAAAGCTATAAAACATAATGTGGAGAATCGTTGAGCAATAGTTGAGTTCAACATGACGTACAAGGGTTATATTTTTCACAAAGTAAATATTGTTGGAAAGCAGCCTGCTGCACAATTATGCCGTTTTTCGAGATATCTTTCTAACCTACTGATACCTTTTTGATATGTTAACTCTGTTGTTAAAGAACTTTTAACTATTTCGTTTTAAAAAATATCAAAAATTATTTTTTTCATCATGGCAACACTGTTTAAATGGGTTAAGTTTTGAGGCCATGAAAATCCAATTATGAAGACTTCCAATATTATCAATACATTTTTTATTAACGAATATGTGTAATTTACATTGTGGGAGTCATGGATTGAGCTATCTGTTGCCACTTATAGCTCTCAACGTTGGCAACAATGCTTACCGAAAGGAGTGGAGTATGTTTAGCTGTTAGTATTAATTCTAAATGTAAAAACCTGACGTAGAAATGGAAAACAACAAAAAATTTATGTTGAGTTGGTAAAACTATGACTTGTGATAGTGCAGCGACAGGTTGTGGATAGACTGTACTGTCTATAGTTTTACTTGCTTGCTTGAATGAATTTGAAGATGTTTTGGTACATGCGTAAGTGCTCACATATATTGCCCACAGGTAGTTCTTGAGGCTCTCATGTCCATCCCCTCTTCTCTTCATGCACTAAAAATTTACATGATGCTCTGTCAGGAGAGATGGGTCTCGCATCAGCTGGATTACCTACTCCGGACGGTTGGGTGGTAGACTTATGTAGACGTGTGGAAGTACAGAAAAGCGTGCACTTCATAGTGATTGATTCTCTTGTTTCATTTGTTCTTGTAGTTTCTGGAATATCTTTGAACTTGGATAAAATGATGGACGCAAAGGCTGGTGCCGTGAAAGCTCTGACAGGCGGCATTGTTCATTTATTTAAGCAAAATAAGGTGAGAAATGTTTCATATGTTAAAGAAAAAGTAATGTGCATGTTGTACGTGTAATTGCATACTGTTTTGAGGTAATCTCTAATTAGAGAGTATTCCAAATGAATTTATTTCTACTTCACCCTCTTATCAATCGTGAACATTATGCGTGAAGACTCCAATCACTCCAAACTTCTTTGGCAAATTTCTTTATCCAGATCCGACCCAATCTTCGTTCAGCACAAAACCTCAAAATCCCACGTCCCACCCTAACTTCCTTGCCTGAGACTAAAAGAACTGTTCTTACTTTCTGTAAAGATTCTGCAGGAAACCCTTGAACCTGTCCTCCCGATGTCTGAAAAGTGTTATAAACCCCACAGGAAAAGGTGTCCAATTTTAATTCATTTCGATAAGCACCCACAAATTCCGAAATTTTGGCAACTGACATTCTGGAGTCTTATTTACGTAGCACACTGAACTATCCTGATTTGCATGCTTACGAACCTCGATCAGTCCACATCAATATCTTATCTCGTGACAGCCTCGTCTTTACCATACCCAAACGATCTTCATTGAGCAAGCCGCTCTTCTCGAATAAACTTTTCGTGTCATAAGTTTAGCAGTGTTCAACCATGAATCCTGATACAGTAAACAATGATATATGCGTTTATTTATTTTTTTATCCACCAGAGCTGATATTCCACACGTGTCTTTCGTCCTTTTTTTAATATATATTTTTCTCTGCGTTTATTTATATGTTGGTCTGTTTATATCTTCCTTATTATTATTATTATTTATTGTGTACAGTTTTTTTACATATGTAATAGTTTGATAGAGAAGAGCTTGTTGCCCTACAAAATGATTTGTCCCAAGACAAAATAATTCCGGAGGTAAACTATTCCCTTGTTCCAATCTATTTCTGGAACAGGCTTCTTCACAGGACAAAATTTGGAATAGCTTCGTTGACGCAAACGAGAATGTCCTTGATGCGTTTGCATCGTAGGGACAAACCGAAAGCGTTGAGTGTGTTCCGTGTGATTGCCAAACATTACGAAATTAGACGAATTACGTATTTAAGACAAATGGAAGGGGCAGGAAAGCCACGTACTCAAGTCCCTTTGCTTGCAGCAATCCTTAGGGTAGGTACACTACAAGCAATGATATGGCACCAAACGAACGTTGCTAAGCCGAGTCTTCCACCTGTTACGGATTTTGTATAGGAGGAGGAAACTTGACAACCCTGTGATATGTGTGAACTCCTTTGTGGGTGGTTGTGTGAATTTTAACATTTAGTGCAGTGCTTTTGTGGCCCATCCAAGCTTGCACCTGCGTGTAAGTGTTTGACAAGCGGCTTTCCTTGTGCTGAAATGTGTAGCTGCTGCGCGGATGAAGCAAAGTGAAAATCTATTCAACTACAGTTGCTTCTCAATGAAGACGAGGATACCGAGTAAAGTGGCCCCTAATTAACAAACAAATGCATACCTCGGAGTGGCCGAGAGGTTAGAGCAGTCGCTTTCTGTGTGCTTGGTCACGGGTTCAATCCCGCCGGGGTCCGTTGAACGGAGTGGTTCCCAGCCCACTTGACGAGAAATTGTAAATCCCGTTCGTAAAAGCTCATCAGCTCATTTAGGACGTTAATAACAATTCACTCACTCTCAAAAAACATGTAGTAGCAGTTAAATATATATACTGTTTCCCCAACCATTAAAGATTGTCATTTCTTTCTGCTTTCATTCTATGGCTTCGTTTAGAAACAGAACTTGTGTTTAAGCCCTTGTAATTTGATAGCTATGTTACAGAATCTATTATAATATATCGGGAATTTTATGTGACAAATATTCATTTTCCAAATGCTTTACATTCTTATTATTTAAATACCTCCTCCTCCCCACCTGAGATGGCCACCATAAATTGTCTGCATGGAAAGTAGCATATGAATAAAATGAAACCACTCGCAATATTTGTTCACGAAACTGCACACGGGACCAGTAAAGTAAAGCAACAAACGATGATCACTCCACAACTAATTTACTTGTAGATATCCAAAACTCTTCTTTTGTAGCACATTTCCAGATCATATCTTTTCCTAACCGTTACTTTTGTAGCTGTATCTATTATAATCTAGCTTTTGATGTCCTTTGTATTTCGTTATGTACCTTGTCTTCATATGAAAATTTCTTCAGTACAAGAAAAGATGAATCACTAGTTAACACTACTACCAATTCACTCTTCGAATGATTTTTTTTTTTCGTCCTTTAAATCCTTAAAAGTGAAAGGCATCTTATTACAAGTTGACTTTTCTAAGGAAGCATATCCTGGAATTCTGTTAGTTTTCAGGAGCAACAACAACAACAAAGAAGAAACTCTTGAAAAGTTACTTTCCGCAAGTGTTGATTGAAACCCTTTGTGACATAAAGATCCTGATTACACATGTGAGAATGACTGGACACCGTTAAACTGATATATCATTTTGTTTCGTTGCTTCGAGAAACCCGTAACAGTGTGTTATCACGTTGATTTCAGATTTAGTCAATGAATTCTTACTACAGCTGCAGCTCTTGGCTAGGAGAATAATTTTCGGCTTTTGTCTTTTTAATAAATAGCATAAATGAGGCTATGGAGAACTAGTTTTAAAATATTGGTTAATCAGAATTTGAGCTATTCGTAAAAAATCTTTACATAGAAGCCGAATAATGAATTATTGCATGCACTATAATACAAAAAGCCGTGTTTCAATTTCATTTTGGTCATATTACTTTTACCTATTGGTATAGTAATTACCTCTAGTTGTTGCCGTGACGGGCCGAAGTGAAAAAGTTACTAGGATGGCTCATACGAAATAAGGTTTACCTTTTTTTTTTCTGTCTTTTAACCTCTAGTTGTGACTTTTGTTTCAGGTGACGCTATTAAACGGACATGGTAAAATTACGGGTGCAAATGAAGTCACTGTTTTGAAAGAAGGTGGCGCCTCGGAGGTAGTAAAGACTAAAAACATTTTGATAGCCACTGGCTCGGAAGTTACTCCATTTCCTGGAATTCAGGTGAGTGTGACATATGTTTACAATAACCTCAATTTTTATCTAAATTGTTGCAACGTTCAACAGATTTTTCTTTGTTTTCAATAGAAGAAACATTTCGAAATTATGATCATGTATTGACTTATTAACTTTATTCTATGTGAGCAATATGGAATAGTCAAACAATGTAATATTAAATTTAAAGTTTTATATTGTCTTGTTTTAGGGAGACGTATTTGTAATTAATAACATTTGGAAATTGTTTCTCTTGTGTTTACGTGGGGTGCATTTGGTAGTAATCATTCTTTAAGGTAGATTCTTGTTCACATAAACGTTTACGGGTTTAGCTGGCAGATACAATAAATCTCACGCTTTACGACTTCATAAACCCCTTCATACAAATGGCATTCCAGCGTCAGGACCTGAACGAAGTAAAATTAAAAGAAAATATTGCAACATGTTATTACAGGAACATTGATAAGAATGGATGTGGTTCAGTTCAAGGAAAAGTGCTGAAAGAAACAACAATAGGGGTGTTCGGGATTTTTGAATCAAAGAAATTCCAGATTCTGGAATTGAATTCGCACTTCCGAACACCTCTACTGAAGAATCAGTAATTTGTTCACCATGATGCGAATCAGTGAAACAACTGAACGAAGATGTCTGCAAGAACAGGAACTGTGTGGTCGAATAATAGGAAAAAATGATGGAACTATCGCTACACGTTATACTTTTATTAAAGCAAATCTAAAGGAATCAGAAACAAAATCTGGTTGTACTTATGATTAAAATTAATTATCACAGAAGTCAATAAATAAGAGTTCAAAACTGACGTAAATGCTCAGGCAACTTAGTGAAGTCTTGAAAGGAAGATACGAGGAAACCTGATAAGAGCGTGAAAAAGAACTAAATCGAATGAAAAGTAGTTTTCAGAAGAAAAACATGTCTGTAGGGAGAAACCTCATGATCCACCACCACAAATAATAATAATAATAATAATCAAAAGGAAAATCCTAGAAATGGAGACTGTAAGAGACAGTTAGATTATTTCCTGTTAAAAACTACTAAAATAAAATTCAAGGAATTGCAAGGGACTTGAAAGTAATCAAACCTTAAAGATCTTATACGTTTAATATGTATTAAACAGCGGTGGTTGCTGAGCGATAACAGTCCAAGGGCAAGCAAAGGTAGTGTTGAGGATGGAAAGAGCTTATGAAACTAAGTTAGAAGGAACCAAGAAAGGAATCCACTAAATAAGTGTCATGTACGAGAGCTGACAGGAAAATGAAAGAAAGAGCCTCATTCAACAAAGATTGAGAAAAGTGGAATTAAGCCATCAAGTATAATGGAATCGAAGGTAGTTGCTAAGTCGAGAAAGATAAAAGTAATCCAAGATACACTGAGAAAAAAAAAGTGACGCATAAGTTGGAAGTGGATACATTGAGTGAGGATTTAAGGGTAATCACAAGAAAAGAGGTGAAGAACTGAGAACCTCAAGAGAGTCATTGAAAAGTAAAGAAGAAGAATCAATCTTGTTGAAGGACGAAGTGATGAACCAATACGTAGAATTAGAGAGCAGATGTAGGTTTGAATTGGATCAGAAGGCGTGTAGAATTGAGTATGACTGTGAGGCTCGATACCTAACAAAGTGGAAGATAACATTATTTTGTTTATAATGGTAAACATTTTTCATGATAACATTTTTAAATTGTCTTAAATAAATGACATACAAAATTTTTTTAGATGTTTTGGAAAGTTTGAAAAACAATCAAATTATCAAGAGAAGAAGTTGGCGTATGAAAATTACTCATCGTATTGATCAGTATTTAATAGAGTGATGTAATATTGAATTTTAATGTTTCATTTTGTCTTGTGCTAGTAAAAACGTATTTGCAGTTAATAACATATTTCTTCTCTTTGCATAGTGCATTCTTTAGGGCAGATTTGTGCGTTGTTTGTTGCCCTTACGTACGTGGAAGAGTTGAGGAGATGAATACGAGTAATCTCGTTGCGTGGAGAAACATTAATAAAAGTCAGCAGTGCAGCAATTCCACTCTAGGTCAATGTTAGTGTACAATGATTCAAAGCTAGACGAGAAAAAAGAAACGTTAAAACCTAGAACAACGGGTAGATCATTCAAAAGAAAGGGAAACTATCGGACACATCTTTTTATTTCGTGAATATTGATTTTGAGGAATAGAAAAATAGTTTGGCAAGGTTGGTTGGTTGTGAAACGTGAGAAATGGCATGTGCGTTTTGATTCTATATTGAGAAATCCGGGGAAAGCTATTAGTTTTGCTTCAGGTCAAGATTTTTCTACCTAACACAATGCTAAGTTTGAGTTCGTACATTCTAGAACGTGAGCGAAAATAACTTGATGGATCTCGTACAAACTTGCCATTTGTGGTGTGTGTGTAAAAAGTTCGGTGGTTCTTTCCGTAAACTTGCACCAACATTTCATGCATCTCCGTCGACGTTTTCCCCAAGTTGTAACATAACTTGATATTCACTCGCTGCTCCATTGCACTCTGACCGAACCTCTCATACTGACTAAGTTCGACCGCCTGCAGCGAGTTTAGCCTGACAGTTACGTGTACCCATGCTAGGTAGTGCTTCGCGACGTGTGTCTGGAGAACCACGTGCATGCGCGCGCATCTGGTCCATGTTATCGTTGAAATATCGAACCATTCACCCAGCTTTTTAGACACACCACGTATATTATGCTTGGATGGGTTGGTACTATTAAAGAGTCCAGAAAGAAAATAATCATAATCACAAAAAGTCAGATTTTCAGTCGTTGACACACACACTTTGTACACTTCGCTCAGTACACGTAATCCAAAATGTGACCTGCTTCTTTCTTATTGTGGACGTTCGAACATAATAAAATATTTATAAATGAACGGATCACTTTCCGCGAAATCTAACAAATGTTGCTGCAATGTCAGTTTCATTTTCTCAGACTTTTTAACTGTTGATTCAACTTAACCAAATCTTGCACCTTTTAGCTTAACTGTAGACAAACTTTTTTTTTTTAAAGAGACCAGCTAAAAGAATTGTAATCCTTTAATTTTCCTTTTGTATTAGAAAATGAATTGTTATGTATTCCGTTGTTTCTTAGATTGATGAGGAAACAATCATTTCTTCTACGGGTGCTCTCGCATTGAAAAGTGTTCCTAAGAGGTTGGTAGTAATTGGAGCTGGAGTTATTGGACTCGAATTGGTAAGTTTTGAATCATTAAAGCTTTTCATTTAGTTAGGATCAAAAATGTTCGATGGAAGAGCTCATTGGGAAATCGGTAACTTAATGCACAGAGTGACCTTAGAGGTATGATTTTCATTTAAGAAATATTTATCTGTGAAATAAATGTGAGAAAAAGTTGAACTACTTCGAAACTTAAAAAATTGAACGAAATAATTGGTGCATATCGGAATTACGTATCTGAAAGTATTTCGTGCTTTGTAGTAGTAATGAAGTCCATCGGTGCGACGTTTTTCATGTACGCTACGTACCAGTTCTTGTCAGCATGTTTCGAAATGTAGCATAAATTTTTAATCCTAACATTTTATGTACAGGTAAGGAAAGAGTGAAGAAATAAAATAGTAGGGATAGAAGAGAGGTTGACAAATCAACTTCGTCACTGCTGCAGGTCAGCAGGTCTTGTGTTTTTAGCGAAGGGACGATCTCTCTTCGTGTCGATGTTATGGTGGACCCACGTTATTTTATCTGTAGTGATGATGATTGGTGCATGGATGAAATAAAATATTATATAATTGATATATAGACTTTTTGATTACTTCATTTACCCGGATAGTAACTAATCTTCTCTGTGCTTTTTCGCGGAAAGGAAACAAAAATTTTAAGTTTTCTTCATCCATGCTAAGTCGTCCACACTACTGCACTCATTCACCACTCCTCTTCAGCTTTGCATTAGAACATGCATTTCTAAAAGTAAGGAGAACAAAAAGGGACTAACAGTAAATGTCATGAACCAACTGTTCGTGTGCGCGGATGTAGATCTAATAGCAGACAATGTAGGTGCACTACAAAGTAACATCGATGTCTGAGTGAACGTAGAGAAAACTAAATGCATGATAAGTCAAATCACAGAGGTTGAAGGAAATAGAAACATAAAAGTTAAGAATGATATCAGAGATAGTAAATGAACTTAATACTTGGGTGAAAGGTAAAGACCCCTATGCTATACGCACGCACCGTAAACGGCGCATGGCGAACGTGGATGTAGCATATGTAAAAAAAAAGAACGGGCTCTGGGAGCATCGGGCAACTCATGTTTCTATTCAGTCCAGAAGCTCCTAACCTCGCGATTAATATCAAAGCTGAAATTCAAAACATACAGAACGGTTATTCTGCATGATTACGAAAGTTGGAGTACGCACTGGCATAGTAATATAAATTGCTAATGTTTGAAAATAAGGTTTTGAGAAAAATATACGGGAGGAAATGACCGTAGAATGGAAGAGACTGCATAATGAAGAACTCCACAGTCTGTAATTCACCCGATGTTGTAAGAACAATGAACTCACGACGGCTTAGATGGGCTTCCCATGTAGCTTGAATGGGGCGAAAAACGAAGATTCCATAGTAATCGGTAAACCGGAGGGACAGAGGCCGTTGGGAAGATCGAGATGTGATTGGGATGACAGTATTAGAGAGTTAGATGGTTCGTGATGAAAACTGGCTTGATTTTGCCCAGGATGGAATCGAATGGCAAACGCTTGTTGCCTCGATGACGAACTTGCTACTTCCGTAAGCCATAGCGTTAGTTAATCTAGCCATGTTAAGTTATTTCTTTTTCGGATAAAGTGTAATATGTTTTTTCACTTTTCTTACAGTAACATTGAAAAAAAAAACTTGCATAAAAATAATTTCAAAAAGAAATCTGAAAATGAATCAAATTGTATAAGCTTACCAATATTCCTAAAAGTACTTCAAAGTCTGAATTAAAAAAATACAATGTGGTAGCGGCCCTATGAGATACAAAAACTTTTAAAATGACTTTCACGGCGTACAGAAGGTATACCTCTGACTATACAGCGTTCTGTCGTGTTTGCCAAATAATTTTTTGTTGAAAAAAGATGGGGGGGGGGTAAAAACTTAACGTTAGAAGGACAAAGTGTAAGTTAAACAGAAGAATGAGTGAACGTGGAAGAGATTCTATTTCACCTAATTCCATTTCGTGGTACGAAACATTTACAATACATTAATATAACAGAATCTTCCCAAATATTGTAAAGGGTATTCACATTAATGGAACGGTTGAAAGAAAATTGTTACATTTTATTTTGTATTTAAAAAAAAAAAATGCATGGAGAGAAAATTCGAACATAAGATATTTTTTGAACGAAGTAAGCTTTACACTTTTACAGTACCTGTATATTTCGTTAAACGTTAGCATCCAATGCAGTTTGTAAATGCTTAAGACGACATGCTTAATTTCTCTGAGAGAACTATTTTTGAGTCAGGAAAATGGACTGGCATTTGAAATGCTTCCCTGGCTTTCATTTTCGAGGAAGTGGTGTAAATTGACGGACTCGAAGTAGCAGTCATCGAATACATCACTGAAGCACATACAGTGCTGTATTTTGAGCATCAGTTTTGACGGAGACTGAAAAGATATTTTTTTCTTCTTTTATGTATATCTGAGCAGGGACTTATTTAGGGGGTGAGTTACGACCCTTCTCCACAAATTAAAGAGTTTTATGGGAAAATAGTATAACTTCAGAGGTAATTATATATATATATTTAATATACATTTCATGCCCACACCCACACCTTGCACCCCTCTCAAAACCAACTTCTGGGTACGTGCCTGTATCCGAGTCGGCTGTTGTAATACTAATATCGAAATTTTCGAAAGAAAACAATGATTTCACGAGTAAACAGTTTGATTTCTATAATTTAAACGTGTTCGAAGAATCCAGAAATTAGAAGAGATTATATGTATTGTTGATTTGGACAAGGCATTCGATCGAGTGAACTAGGGAATCTTAATGCAAGTATTCAAGAAGTCATGTGTGAGATCGAATACTTATCTAAAAACTAAGAATAAAAATAAACTTAAAATCGATCAGGAGTAGGTGAAAAAAATGAAACAAGAATGTCTTTCGCCCATTTTATTTACTGGAAGATTAAAAGATGCTTCAAAATCGGAGGAGCAATCAGATGAGGGAAGGAATGAAAAATTAAAATATGCAAATGATGAGATGGTTCTTGCAGAGAACGAGATGTTGAAACAGCTGCTATTGAAAATAAACGTACAAGAGATGTATAACAAACAAAACCACATCAAATGTCAAAATTGGAACGAAAAAACGCAGAGAAGGTGTATCTGGGAGGGAAATATTGTAAGTGAAGATATGCAGTGTGGGAAAGAGAGAATACGACAATGGCAATAGCGAAAGAGGCCTTCACTAAGAAGGAGCAAACTACTCGTTTTGACATGTCACAAGTTGGCGGAATACTGATCTTGCAGATGGCGCTGGTAGTGCTTGTATCGCTAGCCACGTAATCTGGGTAACATCAGGGCAGGCACAGACAGTGAGTGTGGACGAGCAGACAGGGACAGCGTATCGTGCTGGTGAAATACTTATCCTAATCCAGCCGTAGAGGCGGAAACCTTCCACTTACACAGGACAACAGGTGAAAATCGCTGAGTTTCACCACAAAGTTTGATCGTTGGGTTCTACTTCAGCCGAGAGAGAAGGGGCGCGTCTTTAGCTGTTTCCTTGCTTACACGGTACAAAAAATGATCAGTTCTTGTCACCGGTGATGAGAAGTGGGTTCTGTGCCGGTACGTAAAGCGTCGAAGTTTCTGAACCGCCTCCATCGACATACGAAGCAGTACTTCATCCTAAGGTGATGTTAAGCGTGTGGTGAGATGTGAAAGGCGCAATTCATTGGGAGGTCCTTAAACTTAGCCAAACCATGACTTCCATCCATTGAAACGAATTGGACAGACTGTGAGTAGTATTGCAATTGAAGCGTCTAGGCCTCTCAGTCGCTCAACCTTCATAACGCCAGGCTACATGCTCCTGTCATCACCCGTCAAAAATTGATGGACTTTGGTTGGGAAGTTTTACCCCACACACCCTATTCTTCCGATTTGCCCCGTACAGACTACAACCTGTTTCGCGTTTTGCAGAACTCTTTCGCGCCGAATATCTTTGATGATGTAGAGCCTGTGAAAACTGCCATACAACAGTTCTTCGACTTTTGTCGTCGTGGGATTAATCTCCTAGTAGAAAGATGGCAAGAAGTATCGATTGCGACGGCGGTTATGCACAGTCCTAGGTGAGTTCCATTTTGTGTTGTTTGCACTATATGGTCACCAAAACGGGTAAAATTTTGCACGTGGAACTCCAAGAGAGTGAAGAAATAAAATTTGGAAGCCTTCGAAATGTGGCAGAATGGAATGGTGAAGAATAAAAAGAATCAATCTGGCCAGAAGATACGTAACGCCGAAGAGTATACACGACAAGTAAACAATATTGGAGACAATAAAGTGTAGAAAAAGGCATTCGCTGCGCAGAGACTGGATACTAAAGAGTACAATTGAAGGTATGTTTGAGGGGGAGAAGGGACCAGCTTGTTAACAGTATTAAGGAATATAAAGTTGTGACAGGACGCACCTGCCCATGAGGAACAGTGAACGCGGTAAACTTTTCATGTCCTGTGCGTTCGCTCACTTGAATACGTGTTATATATAATTGTTTTGGAGATATTAAGATTTATTAGGAAAACTTATAAATGTATAAAGATTCTAGAATGACGTCGCAAGAAGTTAAGCTTTCCGTCAATGATCAATTATAAAAAATATATTCATTTTTCCTTTAATAACGATAAAACGGCAGAAACTGAACTTATCCAGAAGGCCGCCAGAGGGGACAAACACCCATGATGAAAAGCTAGCATTAAAAAAGTAGTTATAAGGAAGAATTACGTTAACAATTTTTGTCTACTAACAAAAGATAATGGTCTGTTATGAACCACATCTAGAACTTTTGAATATAGTTAAAAACCGATGAAGATATTATACTTAGAAGTTCGCCACATGCTTCAAGTTATAGTACTGGTTGTATCGTAGTGAGAGAGTTGGTGTCAAACAGCCAGAGGAAAAGGAAAATAACCCTTTACACATACAGATGCTTATCAGAATAATGGAAACACCTGTAGTTGGCAACACGTCAGATGTACGGGTTGGCAGTGGTGTCGTGGCGAACGCAGCGCCAAACTGCTCATGGTGGTGTGTTACGTCAGTCTCCATACTACGTCAGGCGTCGTGGAACAGGAGTGTGCAGTGGCTGCAGCAGACGGAGGTAGTGTAAAATGGGAGACCTCTCAGAGTTTCAAAGAGGGA
>JAGDQP010009443.1:0-25597 GCA_022664845.1 Lepisma saccharinum | reverse complement strand
ATTAATCTTGTAAGTTGCACTTTCGTTCAGGTGTTTCCATTATTCTGATAAGCATCTGTATATTACCTTGTTTAAGTATCCGTATAGCTGTGAAGTTCACAAATTATCCACTGGCTGCTGTTAGCGCCTGGGATATAATTCTTCGTCAGCTCTAGCGAGGTCGCGTTGGTTAGTAGTAGCGCCACTACGTATGGAAGTCGTGGATTGGGGCACACTCATCACTCCAGAGAGCTTACCAGCGAGTAACATAGTTGGAAGGAAGTTGCTCATGCTGGAAGGATTTGCTACTATGTTGAGGGTACAAATCTTCTGCACTACAATGGTCAAGTCAGTTGCAGGAAGAAAGTCTGGACAGTATCCAGTAGCTTCTCTATAAGGTTGTAAGTTTATGAGTGAAGAAAACCATCGCTGTGGCCAGCGTAAAATCCTGTCTCGTAAGGATCTGAATACTAGAAGGCGGGGATACATTTTCGTTCGAGGTTTGTCTCCTGCTGTACTCAAGCCTCTCAAACTTGATATCTTCAAAACCCAACGTCAGAAGATTGGTGGACGTGTGGTTAGCTTTGTAAATTGATGAAGATAAGACATTGTCAGCGAGAACGACAATATAAACTTAGGTCGGCTTACGTTCAGCATTATCTGCGTAAGAGAACTTTAGGCGAGTGTTGTACATGAACATAGTACGAGAACTATATATGTATTTAGTGGATACTTCATTATATGTTTAATCTCAGTTGCGAGGAAGAGAACTGATAAATACGTGTATTTCACATATAGACTAGTCTTCGTATAATAATTTCGATCATCTTTCATGCAAGTTACTTAACGTTAACACACAGGGAAAAGCTCAACTCTGCGAATTAAGCACGTCATACAGGGAAAGCCAAACTTAAAGTAAGTGATATATAAAAAAGAAGCGTACGCGCATAGAGAATTCATACAGAAAGAAAACCATTATATGCATATATTTTCATTGCGTGTGGAGCTCAGATCAAGTGATTAGGAGAAACCAAATAGTGCTATAGTGAAATTGATTTTATAAATCTTCCTTTGCGTTTTGATATAGTATAAATACTTGATAGATTTTAATACTGATATGAACAATTCAGATCTATTATCAAGAACAATACAGTGTTGTGGAAGAATGTATTATTCTCATCTTGTTCAGGAATAAAAGTGAATGTTTGGATTCTAGTAGGATCCTTCCAGATGAAGTGTTCTTTGTATAAACTTGTCCTCACAATAATAGCGTATGAATCAATTTAAAACTAACATAAATTCAAAGACCTTGTTGAAAAGGCAAAATCCATCCAGTTCACTCGATTCGCTTTGCTCTGGCAGTGCGTGCTCCTTCTACCGAGACACAGTAACCTTTAAGATTGTGAAACCACGGTCGCATATGAGGTGATGAGACTTAGATCAATCCAAATACAAGATCTACCTCATAATCCCCGGTTACAAATTGTATCGTAAGACAAAAAGGAAAGAGTGGAAGGAGAGGGCTTAACATACTTTGAAAGACCTGCCGCTTTCGCCAGATTATTATTATTATTATCGTGCTTGATCTTCACCTAATTTTATCGAAAGTTGTTCAATAGGTTAGCATAAAGTTACTACTAATAGTTTTTGTTTCTCTTGCAGGGTTCGGTGTGGTGCCGACTTGGAAGTGAAGTAACGTTAGTGGAATTTATGCCAACCATCGGTGGTGTTGGTATAGATGGTGAAATATCAAAGAACTTTCAGAAAATCTTAGCAAAGCAAGGACTGAAGTTTAAACTGAACACGAAAGTGACTGCAGCAAGCAAAGAAGGCAGCGTTATCAAAGTCAATATCGAAAATGCCAAAGACGCCGCAAAGAAAGAAGTGGTAGGTTTCCTTTACATCGAGAGTCAGTGTTAAATTTTCTCATAACAGTGAAAATTTGTTACTCAAGTATGTCTCCAAACAGTTGGTTCCTTTCACTGTGCAGGTAAAGAAGTAAGCAGATATTGTAAACATGTATACAAACTGATTCAACCTTATTAGCTAGAGGTATTTAAAACGTTCTACATAAAGTAAAATTGTGTAACTAAAATGTTCTTTCCTACATTAGATGTGATATGTGGTGTTGTACATTCGTCTTAAGGTAACTAAATTGGAAAGGTGAATGAAATTCATTAAAACATATCAACATATTTAGACTGCTAGTGTCTATAACTAGTGGTTTCGTACTACATAGAAACTGCATCGTCTTTTTCTATTGTTTTTGTACATGTTACGTTTTTATTAAACGTTGCATTTTATTTTATTTCAGTTAGATTGCGACGTTCTTCTTGTATGTGTCGGTAGGCGTCCATACACTCATAACTTAGGTCTTGAAGAAATGGGCATCGAACGAGACGAAAAAGGAAGGATTCCTGTGAATTCACGGTTCCAGACTGTCATTCCCAAGTAAGAGCGAAATTATTTTGTAAGCATTTGAAATTGTTTTGTCATAACTTTTTCTTCTTCTTCTTCTTCTTCGTAAGAATGCATTTAGTTTTTATCTTTCGCTTGCGAACAAAATAGTAGTTGCTTTTCCGAAATAGCAGTAAAACTGAAGTTGATGTTTTCCGTCTGCGATTATTATAAAGAAAAGAGTAACTAGTACTCATTTAAGAAAGAGTTTTGTGTGTAGAGAATTTCAAATCAAAGTTAATGAATGGAGATTAGATTTGTGTGCTCTTGAGAGAGAATATGCTTGCAAACGTGCACTTAAAAACAGTACAATATGCACTGATATGCCTATGCCGTAAAAGGAGTGTTAGTTAAATGTGGTAGATCTGGTTCAGGGTTAACATCAAGTACTTTGACAAACTTCGTGAACTTCACTCACTGTATAGAGATCCAAAATGTAACTTTTATCTATTTAATACGAATTTCCTTCTCCCGTCTTGTTATGCTAGTCTGATAGCTATTAACATGCAAGGATGCTCAGATACGGGTTTTGGCAAAGTAGTAGAAACAAGGGAAGAAGCCATCTGAAGAAAGTAAATCGTACTATTTGTTGGTTCGTACAGGAGTTGTTTTTATAGTTCATTTAACTACGTTCTTTGTTATTCAACTATATAATTGATGTACATGTACTGATTTTTGCAATCAATTCTTGCTCAACGTTTCAGCGTTAATCTCAAGCTATCTACTGGAGTAAAAGAAGCAGAGATAGAAGATACGAAACCTGCCTATGGCATTAATTTTGAAGTAAGAAGGTGTCAAAGACTGGGGACCAAGTTTCATTTTAAGTGTTTCTCGGACACTATTATTTGAAAATTAAAATTAATTTACCAAACAATTGCCCTTTAAGCCAATTCAACTGAATCATCACATTCATTTTCAACGTGACATTTAATGAGGAATAGAAATTAAAACAGATACACAAATAAACAGCAATCTTCAAACATTTAGTGTTGCGGTACTTCATGTCTGTTTTTATATTCTATTGCCTTCCAATGAGGAAGTAAGTAATTTTGTGTTACTTGTATTTCTGATTGCATCAAGATTTAAATATTCTAAGGGGGGGGGGGGGAATTTTGATGTAAATTCCTTTTACACAAATACCTTGTGTGGAGATAAATTGGAAAATGCACAGGTGGAATTTCTCTTTGTTTTCTTTGGTCGTTTGTTCACTTTACGTACTTGATGTCCGTTATCAACGATTTGACAGCTGTCAATGCGAGCTCATATTTTATTCAAATCGGGCCCTCCCTCATCACTGTAAATACCGTTAATCTCTTGCGTTGACTGAACAATGTCTTCCCCGGTAGCTTTAAACATAACTCCAGGAAAAGAGCAGTTTTACGTAAAAGAGACAGAAGGTGTAATATTCTAATATGCTCTACACACTTCAGTAGTTACCGCACTTCTCCATGAAATATCAAAATACAAACTTTGATTAAGATGTTCCAGCTCAAAGAACAAACTTAGTTCCCTATAAATACGGATAGGGTTAATTGAAATATAAGTGGTTCATTAGAACAAATACTCATTGACATTAAATCACAATTGCGTAACACAAATAATTTCTGATTATAATAAAAGTGACTTTGCAGTTTTCAATATTTGGCTTGTGCTCGCTTCGGTGCCTTCCCTCCTCGGATGGATGAACGCTGTGCAATACTTGAACTTTTGTACATAGTTCTCCCTTCACATTTTTTCTTCTTTTGTTACCTTCTTTTAGCATTCCTTATTTCCCTGAAAAAGCTCTTAGTGTACATGGGAGAAGCATCAGCTAATTTGTACCTATGCTGTTTCTAAAATCAGTGGTGTTGATCGTGCCTTTATGTGTCAGCCCGCTTGCTAGGCATTCCTTAATTGTAATGCTGTACAAGACTGGTGATTATACCCGTTATTTATATAGAAATAGATCTGAAGAATTAGTACACAAGGAGGGACATTATTAAAATGTGGGGACAGGTAACAGTGAAAAGCAAGATCATACCAAATTTAGAACCAGTGGTCGATCCAGGTCAGCAATAGTTGAGAGTACAAGCTTCAGGGGAACATCCAAAGACTACAAAATGTATACAGGGGTCCCAACATAAAATTATGCAACATCTTGAATGAACAGAATCAGGAAATAGATGATGATGGACACCAAAGATAGGTACAAAATTAGTTTCACGGGAAGAACCATCCACTGGTCAAACCAAACTAAAAATAAAGATCAGAGTAAAATGGTGTTAATGGTCAACATGTTACGGGATATTAAAAAGGGAGAACAGATGAGAGGAAAGGTGATTATAGTGGAGGAGACAAGATAGTAAATAAGAAATGGTAAGGTAAGAAGGGAGGATATTAAAGAAAGAGAAAGGGGAGGGAAAACTGGAGACTTTAGCTGAGAAATAACACCTGCTGCACGGTTATAAGTAGCCAGTGATTGTAAAACACTTGTTCAACTGAATAAACCTCAACAAGCAGAGTTAAATATTATTTAAAATTAACTATTTCCAGTGAACGTCGGCTGTTCTGTTTTAGTGGTGTATCTAAAATAGATTAGAAGTCTATTACTAACACAAGTATTAATAATCTATATTACGTCCTAAACTGTACTATCAAATATTTGCAGAAAAAGGAATTTTTAATCATATATTTGTGCCACTGCTCTTTCGTTGTAAAATTATAATCATGGTAACTCATGATTATTATTGTTGGGAATCTTTTCATATGTAGATATTGTGTATTTGTGTTCGCAGGAATCTTTGTGAAAATTACATTAAATATGACCGTTTTTTTTTCCTCAGTATTTTTGCCATAGGGGACTGTATCCATGGACCAATGTTAGCCCATAAAGCCGAAGATGAGGGCATAATCTGTGTAGAAGGTATAGTTGGAGGTCCAGTGCACATAGACTACAATTGTGTCCCGTCCGTCATTTACACACACCCGGAAGTGGGCTGGGTAGGCAGAAGTGAAGAAGATCTCAAGAATGACGTAAGTGTTCTCATTGATCGGTGGTGGTGATCCACACCAAATGTGAAGATCTTACTTTCGTTGCATTTTTGCATTAAGTAGCTTTATAGCTTCTGTACATTTTGTAGTAGTGACTGCCTCCTATGATCGTTCTTGAATGAGTTAATAACAAGAGGAGTGTATGGTTGATTCGTAATCAGGAGATTCCAGGATTTACTTCCGTCATTCTGATTGAAATATTCCCTGGATTTCCTCAGTCACAGCAAATATATACCGGGATATCATCTTGAATATAGAGTTACCGCGTTACGTTAGATGAGAAAGTGGTATGGAATTGAACAATGCCTTTGTAACTTCTTCACTGAAAGTTTTTGTCCTGTATAGCATCCCAATCCTTCATCCATGTCGTTTTTAACATTATGTTGAAGAATCAAGGGGTGGTATATTTAAGAATACAGGAAATTACGAAGTAGATTCATTAAATAAGGTAACATATGAAATTTCTGAATTTACCTTTGAGTAGAAATTTGGAGCTACAGCCAAACATATATGGATACGAACATTATGTTTACACATAATCACCAAATTTGTCCAACCATTTGTTCTATAAAATAATGAGTGCACCATTCCATCGGAAAAGAATTTTGTTTCAACACCCTCCAAGCAAGCGATGACGGCCTGTTGCACATTCTCAGCAGTTTAAAATCGTTGGTCACTTTTTTGTTGTTGTCAGTGGGCACCAGGTCCGGGATATTGAGAAGGTGTTCGCAAACTTCCCAGTGGGATCGGGTGAGTTGGGCAGTGTGTGGTCTTGCATTGTTGTAAAAGATGATGATACACTCACATCATCCGCGTATACGAACAGTTGATTCAAACCATTCTATGATAGTCCCTTTTTGTCCTCTTTTATCTTCTGAATCGCATAATCTAACGCAAAGTTAAACAGTAGCGGTGACAAGGCATCATCTTGTTTCAGTCCGATGCGAATCTTGAAACTATCTGACATATTATTACCTATCCGTACTCTGCTTATATTCAAGAAATATACATATAGAAATATTAAAGTAACTAACGTATATTTACACTAAGTAATGGAAGAGTGTAATTTATATAAGTAAGGAAAACACATTTATATGTTTGTGTATCTAATTTTTCACATTGTTGTGTTGAGTGAGTTCTCCAAATTAACGGTACGTGACTGCGGTTTTCTAACAATCTGTTGTCGATTAGAGGAACTCATTGCATCTAGCCATATTTATAGCCACTTATTTTCTCGCAACTGGCAGAAAAAAAATCTTAATTAGTTAATATAATGGGGCTGTCGTATTTGAAAAATTAAAACGGAAGAACAAGTTAAGTAATAGTTACTGTTGTTTTCATTACTATTGGTAGTAAGAAGAGAAAAGAACACATAATTATTTGTTAAAATCTTAAAAAGTATAACATTTAAGCTGCTAACATTACACTATGGGGGAAGTGTTAGTTTTCTTTACTTTTTTTTTTTCTACGCACTGAGGATAAATTTTATGTAAAAATAAACAGTTGGTACCTATGTAGATATTAATCCTTATGTCCTCTTTGCTAACGAAAAACAAAATATGTCGTTAAGTACTTTCTAGCTTCGTCCGGAAGATTTCCTCAGGCGAACAACTATTTATTATGTGGAAATGTGTTTTGTGTATGAATACGTGTATTTAACAATGTAAATAAGAAAGGGGTTCAAATATATTAAAAGAAAGATGGTGTAAGATGTTGAACTTAACAATAGTGATAAAAATAAAAAATACAGTAATTTTTATTGAAATATATATTTATTTATTACATTATTAATTAATTCCAAAGTCGACGTGGATACAGGATTTTCTGTGTTAGCTTCCCTTTCGTGTTCGCGAATTCGTACTAACATTGGTCATACGGATCCGACCGCCGTTACAGAAGACTTCTTAGACTCCTGACTTTGCTTATCATTTGTGAAGTAACTCTTGTATCGTGTGTATGATATTTCATGTGATGTAGGTGCACACAGTGCTGTAGTACTTCCATACTTACTGAATACCCTTTTTTCAGTTGTTGTGTAATTCAAGGGAAAGTAGACAATATAAGTTTGTCGTTAATGCTTTTAGAGTAATAAAACAGGACTGTTATGGGTTTACTGTGTTCATGAACAGAAATGAGTACGAACATATTGCACTCTGTACACATTAAAGACTATTTAAATTGAACCGTCATAATATATAGTTTAAATACTGTGGAAGTTTAAAATGCCGTATTTCCTGATTTTTTATGATGACTCTGAACTTTTCACATAATCGATACTCTACTGTTTGTAGAATCTACCTTGTAATGCGCTCTACTTTCTCCAACAGTTAAAATTGAAAGCACCGGTATTTTCGAGCTTACATGCAAGCTCTCCCTCAGTTGAAAAAATATGGTAGAGAACAGAAGTAAACAGGATGGGTATAAAACATGCTGATCTAGAACCCCCGTTATTAAGGAAAGAGATGTAAGGTGTAAGCCATAAACGACGGTGGGGAAATCTGGTGACCTCTTCAGCTTGATGTCAACCCATATTACACATTTCCAACTGTGGATAAAAATAATACGAATTGAAGAGAGTAATTTCAAAACTTGCTCAGTCCATTTCTGCGTTTGTTGATTTGTACCGCAGGAAGTCGTTTTTTTTTTTTTTTTTCATAACTGCCGGTGATTCCAAAACTTGTTTTAGGCCGTGTTATAGATCTTGCATTTGTATCTGATGTAGTAAAAAGTAATCCATTATTTTGCCAATAGATGGCTTCAGTGATCTGTAGCTCGCGTTGTATAAATCCGATCAGGTTCAACGAGATGGCGTTCAAACGATGAGATTGCATACTCATCGTTCTACAGTTTTTCTTCGATAAAGGCGAAAACGCAAGCCAGGCGGCTGCAAATGTGAATAGTGTTTATGGTCCTGATACTGTAACAGCCAATCACGCGCAATTTTGGTTTCGTCGATTCCGTTCCGGTAATTTTGACGTCAAAGATGTACCACGCACTGGAAGGCCACGTGTCGAAAATGTCGATAAAATCATGGACATTGTCGCGTCCGACCGTCATGTAAGCACTGTTTCGATTGCCCAAGAGCTAAACATTGCACAAAAAACCGTGTGGAACCATTTGCATAAGGCTGGATACACAAAGAAGCTTGATGTATGGGTGCCACACGAGTTAACGCAAAAAAACCTCATGGACCGAATTTCCATCTGCGAATCGCTGCTGAATCGCAACAAAAGCGACCCATTTCTGAAGCGGTTGGTGACTGGTGATAAAAAGTGGATCACTTACGACAACGTCACGCGAAAACGGTCGTGGTCGAAGCGCGGTGCGCCGGCGCAAACGGTGCCCAAGCCAGGATTGACGGCCAGGAAGGTTTTGCTGTGTGTTTGGTGGGATTGGCAGGGAATTATCTACTATGAGCTGCTCCCCTACGGCCAAACCCTTAACTCGGAACTATACTGTCAACAATTGGACCGTCTGAAGGCAGCAATCGCCCAGAAGCGGCCAGCTTTGGCCAATAGGAGAGGCATTGTGTTCCACCAGGACAACGCCAGGCCACACACATCGATAGTGACTCGCCAGAAGCTCCGGGAGCTTGGTTGGGAGGTTCTTATGCATCCACCTTATAGTCCGGACCTGGCACCGAGTGATTACCATCTGTTCCTGTCCATGGCGAACACGTTTGCTGGTGAAAAATTCGCTTCAAGAGAGGCTTGTGAAAATCGACTGTCTCAATTTTTTGCCAATAGGGACAAGGGCTTCTATGAGAGAGGCATCATGATATTACCTTCCAAATGGCAACACGTTATCGAACAAAACGGCGCATATGTGACCTAAATCGGATCATTCTAACTATGGTAAGTCAAGCCTTCAATGTCATGCAAAAATAATGGATTACTTTTTACTACACCAGATATTAAATATCTGAAATTTCGTCGATTTTGCTATTATTTCTGAAAATGGACTGAGCGAGTTTTGAAATCCCATTCTTTAATTGCTTTGCTTGAAAGTGAGTTTCAGTCAGGCCTTTACCAAAATGCAAACATTGATTTCTTGCAGGTGGTTGAGAAAAGCTATACCAGTTTTATTCTGAATCAAATTGGAAACAAATATTTCGATGGCTTGTAGGAAAACCATATGGCATTTACTTTTTAATCAGCACTGTTTCTCAGTTATTACAAGGGGTCGAGATGGACCGGAACGACATTCGGGACATAAATATCTGGAACTTTTTTGTTCCATGTTGTCGCTATGTTAATCATAGACGAAAAAAAAAAAAAGACAGTAGCATGTAAAGCGGTCCATTTGCAGCCGTAGCCCAGATTATTAGCCTCTCCACCTGACCCCTAAGTTTTGTGATGGTTTATCCAGTTTCGAAAACTTAATATTTTTCGCTAATTGTTTCATTTACTTCTAATTGCAGTGTGCAGCGAGTTACTAAATTAAGGGAAAATAAGAGTGTTTCTTCTTTTCCTGCAGGGAGTTGAATATAAAGTAGGAAAGTTTCCGTTTGCAGCTAACAGCAGAGCAAAAACCAACCTGGAAGCTGAGGGTATTGTAAAGATTCTAGGAGACAAGAATACAGATAGAATTTTGGGTGCTCATATTCTTGGACCTGTAAGTATAAATGGGAATTTCCAGATTTTATTTATTTAATTAAATAGTTAACCTATAATATTAGTATAACATATTTACATTTTTTTCATTGTAGAATACAAAGTGTTATTTCTTTTAATTTATACAGGCTGCGTTACCACACTTCCGTGACTGTGAGTAAATGTCGATTGTTACCGTGTTTAAATAAAACGGATTAGTATTTGGAGATATTTTTTAAGCTAATTCTTGCTTTGAATTTTTATGGCAATTCTTTGTTAGATTTGCTTGAGCTTTGACATTTGTTACTTTCAGATTGCTTGCCCGTGGAAACAAATACGACACAACTGTCCTACCTTCAGTTTTCTTGAGAGGATTAAAAGTATATATTAAGTAACTTTTAAAGTTAATCAAAATTCGAAATATCTTTTTTATTATTATTATTTATTTAAGTCGTTTCTCTTCCGTGAAAGCTGAAGATGAATCTGTGCCACAGCAAGTCATATGTCAGGATAAAAATTATTACAGGAATCACTTTAAATTCTTCAGGAGTTTATGAAATTACTTGCGAGTGGGATAACTCGTACATTGGTACACATTAGAGATGCCAAAACTTCTAGCCATGTTTTAGGTTCGTCTGAACCCCAGTCACAGTATAAACTCACCCAGAGTCTAATTCTCATATCTATAGGATGTTAAAAAATCTTTCTTTATCAAAAAATAATAATAATATACATACGGGTAACATAATGAAATGTGGTTCCCTTTGCTAGATACATTATTGAAATACAAAAATAATTTAATTCACAAGTGTATACTATGAAAGAGTAACTTGTTACAATAAAATTCGTCACCTTCCCATTTGGTATATCTGGCTACCCAATTCTCAATTTGCAAACATGCATTCATATTTGTCTTCTGTTCATATTCTTTCTTTTTTACATTCCTTTCTTTAGTTCACAATGATTCGTGCTGTCCTCAAATAATTTAATTCATTTCCCGACGTCATACAATGAAATTTTGCACAGCGACATAAGTCGGGTGACAATATAAATTATTTGAGTATATCAATAATCATTTTGATATAGATATAGATATATATATATATATATATATATATAGATATATATATTTAATATGGACTTCTTTATCCTAAAATAAATACTACAATCTATTTTACCTACCTGCAACAATTTGTCGTTTGAGTGGTTGCAGAACACTTTAGGACTTCGGACACAAAACATTAGCTTGAGAAAAAGTATCCGAACATCGAAATAACTAAAAATAAATAATTAACAAAAAAAAAAGTTTTTAAAGACATACTTTTCTTAAACAGTTCGTACTAAAAAGTAAGAAATAATTTTGTTTTTGCATGATTAAAAAGAAAAGCATGGGGCGCCCCAATTCAAGGGCTTATAAAGTGACTGTATATAAGAGCGCGCCCATGCTTTTCTCTTTAGTCTTGCATAAACAAAATTATTTTTTACTTTTTAGTACGAATCGTTTAAGAAAAGTATGTATTTAAAAGTTTTTTAATTATTTTTTTCTCCTTGTCTTTTACGTGTGGTTCCTAAGGAAGAATGAAGGAGGATTTGAACGTTGCATCTGATGTGATTGCACTTATCACAAAAGCAGCGGAGGCTAAACATATATGAATAGAAGGTATAGACGTTCAACTATATGACGAACGTTTTCTTCTGCTCTGTTGCCTTTATTTGTGATATTGCATAAACGCGTGAGTACACACTCGCTTTGAACAAAAAGTACGTTGGTTTTTATGGCAGCATAGGGACTGGTATTGCAATTTTAAACAGCTCATTCGATTCTTTAATTTTTCCTTCGTCTCGTTCAAAATCGTGTCCCGAGCTCCCTGCAGTTCCTATTTTTATTTAAAATCAGTATAATTTCAGGGTTTCCACCGAATCACTTTTACAGCTAAAAGTCGCTTTCGTTTACCTATGGTCACTAAAAGTCTCTTAATTTTATAAAATGATCACGAAAATCACTTTTTCAAATGAATTTTCGGTCATTAATCACTAAGACGGTCACTAAAATCGCTTGTAGTTTAAAAAAAAACTGTAAAATTAGTCATATATGTGAACCAATTTAAGAGTAACCAAGATAATAATCTTTTAATTAATAATTGTAATATTTGTTATGAAATAATGCCTTTAACGTTTGTTTTAATTTGTTGGGGGTAATTCGTGTTTATACAGTTGATTTTAACCCTATATATTATTCAGGTATATTACGAAAATAATATTGATGAGAGATCAATTAACAGACCAATTTGTGTTCGTTCTGTAACAAATTAAAAAAAAAACTGGAGGACGTGTGCAGCATTCAGCTAAAATGTTGACGAAAGTGTGGAAAAAATTCTAAAGTTAGTTTTAATGTATACAAAGTAAACATCACATATATCAGTTAGTTTTATCACATTATCTGTTTCGACCAATATTGTACACACGTAAAATCAAGTAGTAAGTGTTTAATTTGAATATTAGGTGTTGAATTTATATTGCATTTGTGGCAACAAATAAAACATTCCAGCTGCAGTCTTAACCGGTCTTGTCTTGCTTGGGGGTATTCACTAGAAGAACAACATGTGTGTTACTTATTAATATAGTGTTTAATGTTGATTGTCCTAAAATTACTAAGATTATTACTTGCCATTTTATATAGTAGAGCCGCTAATGGCACAAAATCGATGAGATGTATACACGAGACATTAAAGCACCAAAGAGATGTACATTAACTGGTAAAAGATCTGTGCCCACTTTATAAGGGGCTGCGTGCCCAAAACGCGACTAATTGAAAGGTATAGGAAATGAAACTAGGCTTCGTCCTGAGTAATATTATATATATATTCGCCAAACATCGGCAAGGTACTTGTTATCGCCACTTGAAATTAACATTGAAGTATATGGGAGAAGACAGTATTTTGCAATTTATGGAAAAGGGGTAGGAGGTGACCTCAAATAGCTTTAGATATATTGTGGAGCT
Source organism: Lepisma saccharinum (assembly GCA_022664845.1). NCBI lineage: Eukaryota > Metazoa > Arthropoda > Insecta > Zygentoma > Lepismatidae > Lepisma > Lepisma saccharinum. Next base: position 12,538 of record JAGDQP010009443.1, on the reverse strand, counting down.
AATTAAGCTTCGTCTAAAGAGACAATAATAAAGCCGTGAACGGCGCATGGGGGATGTGGAGGTAGCGCTCCACATTTTCTTTACCTACGGTACGAAGTGAGGTGGGGTGGTCAGTCCCACGCTAGACCGCTTTTACCTTTCCAAGGTACCCAGGAGTACCAAGGAGACACTGGTATTCAGTTTGATAGGAGGCTGAGTGCACCTCAGAGCGCCAGGCATGAGAACACTGTGAGAAAAGTCTCCAGCGTCCTGGCCGGGATTTGAACCCGGGCCACCCGATTCGTAGTCACACGCGCTATCGCCTGAGCTACGGCGACTCGTAAGAGCCAATAATAGTTTACGAAAAACATCGGGAACTTAGTGTTTTCGGCACTTATGCGCATGGAAATTTATAGGAAGGTGATTATTTTGTCGCGATTTCTGGACCAAAGGTACCTCAGCTAGCTTTTGATATGTTGTAGAACTAATGAAGCTTCGTCTAAAGAGACAATAATAGTTTTAAAAAAAAACATCGGTAACTTAGTGCTTTCGGCACTTATGGGAGTTTGTGGGATGGGACAATTTGTCGTGATTTCTGGATGAAGTGTAGGCTAGCTTTTAATGTTTTAGAGCTAACAACGTAGGTAGAAGAAATTCAGAAATGAGAATGTTGGTGCTGGCGATGTTGAAAAACGAGGAGATGAAAGATAAATTTGTGAAAAAAGTTCGAAGAAATTTACCAAAATTCGGTAGAAATAGATGGGAACACTAAAAGAAAATGCGGTGTTCGTTGAAAGCAGCAGAAGTAATAGGATAGCATGAAGAGAGAAGAAATAAAAAAGAATAGGTTACAGAAGAAATGTTGGAAGAAAATGAAGGAGATAAGAAAATGGAAGCGCATGAATACAGAAGAATGTAAAAAGATGCACAGGAAGGTAAATAATAAATTTTGAAGAGAAATGTGGATAACAAAGAAATACAATGAAATAGAAGACTTCGAAAGAACAGGAAGATAATAGTAATGATCTTGTTGTTCGTTTTCCCATTACAATATTGTCTGATTTAGAAGGAAACAAGAAGAGTGGAATTTGTATGGAAGAGAAGCAAATCTGTTTGGTCATTGGAGAACAAAAAGGTATATTACATAGATGGATAATATAGATGAAAGAACTGTATGGAACGTCCACTTACATTAAATATAAAAGAAGAATCAGAAGTAAGTGACGATGATAAAGGATTCAAAATCCTAAGAGAAGAATTTGAGAAGGCTTGTAATGAGATGGAAAATGGTAAAGCAATGGGTGTGAATGGCATTCCGATAGGATTTATAAAAGAAACGTAGAAGAGAAAAGAAAAAGTGATTCTGGGATGAAATTCGACTCAGGAGAATGGCGAAACGACTTTTTAGAGACAATAATGATTGCATTGGAAAAGAAGAAAAATACAAGAACATGTGAAGATTAGTGAACCATGAGTCTAATAGCGCACTCAGCGAAGATTCTTCTACGAATACAAAATTGAATACTAAACGGAAGGGTGAATGGGAAGGAACAGTTTCGATTCGAAGAGGTTATTGGTTTGTTCAGAACAATAGGAGAGAAAGGTAAGGAAGTATTCATAGCATTGGTTGATTTGGAAAAGGTATTCGTTGGGGTCAACTAGAAAATCTGAATGCAGGTGTGGAGAAGACTTAGAAAGAAGTTGTATCCAAATCGGAGAACAGACGACGACTTATCAGGACGAACAGCAATAAGTCGACGAGTGAGACTGTTTACAGAACACACCACTTAACAAGATGTAAGAAAGCTTCAGAAAAACTGAGGAAAACGGAATGTAAATACAATGAAAGGGATAGAACCAGAGGAAGCATCAAGATTGGAAGAGAAAAAGTATCCATCTTCAGATATTTGGAAGTGACGACTGACGACATGAAAGGGATAAACGAGAGAATAGCGATGGCGAAACACGTTCACCAAGAAGAAGAATCTCATTTGGAGATTAATGAACAAAGGATTGAGGAAGAAATTGATTAAATGTTTTCTATGGAATATTGTGGTGCAGAGAGCAGAAAGGCCAACTCCTGAAAGAGTGAAGAAAGAAAATTGTGGACATGGAGAGTAATGGAAGATGTGAAATGAAGAGATACTGAAAAGAATAGACGATCAATACTGGAGAGAAACTGGTTAGAACATTGGATGCGCAGATTGTATCCTGAAGGAAGGATATTGTTGAAAGAGAAAGAGGGAGAAGACGAATCGAACCCTTTGACAGTATTACGGAAGATAAATCCTATGGTCAGATAAAAAGAAAGCCCAGGATCGGGACTAATGCAGAGGGCTTACCTTGCCGTAATGAATATTGGTAATTTTTTTGTGAAATAATCGGCCTGAGCCAAACATGCCAAATGGTTTTAAAATTCAGATTTTCTGAAATATGTGTAAGATGGTACAAAAGGTAGAAAAAAGGATCCTTACATAGTCGAATGTTGAGACAGGAGTACAGAAACTTGACAAACAGAACAGAAAAGCGACAACGTTTCGCAAAAGAGTTTTCACATGGTAGGAGAGAAAATGGACAGAGCGGACTGGTGACTTGGGGGTAAGACGCCATGTCGTCAACAGATGCTGGGTAACAGTGTGGCCAAGTTATGGAGGCGGGAAAATGACAAAAGTGTTGGAGAAAAACACCAAATGGAGAAGAAAGTGCGGAAGTTACCAGCAGTAGGTAAGCGACTCCCTAAAGAAATAAGAGGATAGAAGAATCAGAGGCAGGGGGAAATAATAATAATGAAGATAGAGGAGAAAGGGAGAACAGAGAAACAATATTGAAAAACAGAATAAAAGTGCAACGAGAGACGGAACAAAGAAGAGAACACAAGAAGAAGAAACACCGCAGCAAGGAGTTACATACAGTTGAGACCGGGTTCATGGTTGCCGGAAAGGATAGAGATGTACGTCTGCTCCCATCTCTTTCTGTGGCAAGTGAGTCAGGGTTCAGAATTTTCAGGATGCTGACAAAAGGTTTCGTCGAAGATGTTGGGGTTGCTTTTTTGACTTTGCTTGAGCGCAGGGTATTAGGTTGTATTCAGGCCGCCATGATAAGAAGTGTGTTCAGGTACGGGGAGGTGCGCAAGTTGTGGTTTGGAGGAGTAGCGATGGTTTTAATGCGGATAGCTAAAGAATTTTGGGTTTCGCCAACGTAGAAGGCGGAACATAGGTTACAAAGTTGGAAGAGGCTCCAACTTGACGTATCAGTACACGTTGAAAAAAAAAATTAGGTTGATTTGTAACAAATGATGGTGAATAAGAAATGCTTTTTAAGATAAGTCCATTTTCATGTCAGATGTAGTATCTTGCTTGGGAGCGAAAATTCCGGCGCGCGCTTGAACTCAAACGCTTATATCTCTATTATTTCTAATCGAATCTCTTTCTGTAAACGGGAAATTCAAGATAATTAAATGCTCTACAAAAATGAATAGAAGCGTCTTTTTGATATCATAGACCGTTTTCTTATAAAACCCGTTTAAATGATAACAAATAATAATCGTAAACTAAATATTAATGTTTATTAGGGGCACAAGATAGATATTTTTCACACCTATGACGTCGTTAGTAAGCTACATCACTTTAGCTACAAAAAAAAAAAAAAAAAGTTCATGGAAATCGACCGAACGGTTCTCGAGAGAACGCGTTCTACAGCGAGCGCTGCTAAGATGGCGGCCATTAAAATCTGGTACACCCCCTCAGATCTACTTCATGCGAGATGTACATTAACTGGTAAAAATGTTGTGCTTTAATGTCTCGTGTATTGACTGATGCCATTAGCAACTCTACTAATAGTTTCATCCAAATAAATTTATGAATGAATACACTAAAAGGTCACTTTTTGCTTAGAAAATTAACTAAAAGATTACTTTTTTTTTAACAATATGGTCACTATTTCAACGAATTTCAGTTCACATTTTTAGTTGGAGCCCTGTAATTTCAGGCAACATTTCATTATTGTATGTAATCTTTCCTTATGCATAGTTCAAAGCCTGTAAGTAGTTGGTACTATTATTTACTATTACTATTTTTTTTCAGAGCGCTGGAGAGTTGATTGCTGAGGCGTGTCTAGCTATGGAGTACGGAGCCTCGTGCGAAGATGTTGCTCGAGTGTGCCATGCTCACCCTGTAAGTAAATTGTTGGTGAAGTGTTTCCATTTAGTTGCATAAATGTTCAAAACTTTCTTGAGAATGGACCGTCGTAAGCTGTTTCAACTACGGACTAGATCCGTTATACCCTAAAGCCCATTTCATTCTGTTCCACAAATCCAGCTCTTTCCACTTCCATCCTGTTTCTGATGCTGCCCAATTTTTATTATCAGTCGCTTGTCTCTTTCCATCCATTTTACACTCGAATGCCTTCCGTGGCAGCCGTTTGTTTATTCATCTTTTTAACCTCTTGAACCATCTCTCGTTCTTTCTATTCTGTTTTGGGAGTCTATATTCGTAGACGCTCAGTATCCCTTCTAGTATTTTTTATTTTTATTTTAAGGCCTGTAGGCAACTATGGATGGAATGAAGAAAGTGGGAGGAAACGGGAGCCCCCCTACAAAATCCACGCACACGGTGTTTGTACACCACAAAGCCCACATGGCATGAGCAGGGATCGATCCGACGACCCCTAGCACCAGGGGTGAGCGCTCTACCTACTGAGCCACCGTGGCCCTTATTCCTTCTAGTGATCAACGAACTCTTCAGAAATCTCATTTCAATAGCCCACCCACCGATTTTCTAAGGGGGGCTGGGGCCCATCCACCACTTTTCATTTTGCAATGTACAATGCTAAACACTACAGGGTGTAATTTACAGTAGATCAATGCATGTAGAATACAAAGTAAGATATGTATAGATTGTATACATATTTGAGTACATTTAACTAACAATAAGCGTGTAAGTAACATTGCACAACTATTGTACAAATATACAGTAAATATCATCGCATATATAAAAAGTTGCAATCCGAAATTCAAGTTATTAGATACCATGCATTTTTCACTTACAAAGTTACGAATATGTAAGTATTAAGTCCAGATAAAGCTACAGAAAGCATGAAAACAATATTTGAATGAGAGCCCTGCCACCGATCGGCTTAGAATTTAATCCCTGCTTAAACCACCTTGTGCACTACGTGTCTCTATTAATTAAAGTAACAGAATAGTAAATATTTATTTATTATTAAGTTTCAGATACAGCTGGAGTTGCCATTTTACACAGAAACTAAATAACATTTCATTTAAAACACAAATATGTGATTAGCCAGAGTAGGCAAGATTTCAATATTATAATACTGTACCTTTATTTTGAGTCGCCGTGACTCAGGCGATAGCGCGTCTGATTACAAATCAGACGGTACGGATTCGAATCCTGGCCTGGCTTTCTGAGGTGCACTCAGCCTCCTATTAAATTGAGTACTACAATATCCTTTTATTCCTGGGCACCTTGGGAGGTAAAGACGGTCGACATAGGAGGACCACCCCACCTCACTTCGTGCCGTTGATCGAGAGTATGTGGAGCGCTACCTCCAAATCACTCTCCCCCTATGCGCCGTCCACAGCGTATCGGATAGGGAATATCTTTCCCTTTGTCTAGCTTTATTTTACGAATATGGTACGAGAGGTTAATCTTGAATATGCATCTGCTACTAACTAATACTAAAAAGTTTTATATATATATATAAATTCAAAAGGTTTAAATTAAACTGAGGCACATGAAATTTAGGGACCGAGTGATTGTAGCTCAGTTGTTAGAGCGTTGACTTGTCATTTTGAAAGGCTCGAGTTCGAATCCAGTTCCGATCATCCAGACTAAGGTTTTTTTTTAGTCACATCAGGCTGATGCCGGGATGTTATCTTCAGAATTAGGCCCAGTCCAATTTCCTTCTCACATTGTCTCTGCTATCCCGGCTGAGCCGAAGATACGTAAAGGCCATAAATTTAATTCAATGAAATTTAGGTGCAAAGCAATTTCTAGCCGATTTAAGGGCTGTTTCATCGTGAACGAACAAAATCAGATATTTTTTAGAAACCACCAGCTGTGAAAGTGTTTTTGTAATGAGCAAGAGAAATAGGTGATTATTATCAGATGTAGTTGTCAAAATATTGTCTGTCTGTTTTGGATCTGTGATTGAGCTAATGTGACTATTTTATTCTTATTTTTTTGTCTGCAGTGTAATTATTGTTTCCAGCGTGAAGTTGGAAATTTTGTATGAAGATTCAGTACAATGTGTACACACTGTAGTTGATCTCACACATGTTGCGTTCATTCTGTCTTAGTAAACAAGTTGATGAACTCTAAAATTGATGCAGTGGATTTTAAATAGGGATATGAGACATTTACAAGCATGTCAACTGAATACATTTTGATTGTTGTGTTTCCGAAAATGCAAGATCGTTGGGTCCGTTGTGGATTTTTTTACCATATTGTGTTTGTTTTTATTTTCAGCTCTATAGTAAACATCTTAACAGTGAACGTTCTAAAACTCAACGCAGGATAGAACTTGTAAGCCTGTTTACACCGAAAACTAGGGTAAATGAAAAAACATGGGCAGGGAAAATCTCACGTTGTAATCTATGCTTGTAGATATTGAGATACAGTGGCTGACTCAGGGACTATACAGAATGCACTTTCATGCTTCCCCAAAGAGTCTGGAAGTGTTCAGTTATTTCCAGCGTATTTCCTTCTGAATTTTACAGGACGAGAAGATACACCGTTATTACAATCAAAGCAAAAAAAAAAAAGTGTCAATGTGAATTCATTTGCACGAAACAGTTGCCAAGAATTGTCTTCTATACATACTCATTTTCTGGCAGCATTGTGGTATTCAATTTATTAGTACAAATCGCTTTAATCTCAAAACTGATTTTTCGAGGTACTTATAATTGATTTTCATTTGTATACTGGTAAAGAAAAGGGCACAAAACGTCAGTTGGACTTCCTTCGTAATGCCCTTCACATTGGCAAGTACAAGGGGAAGTAACACCAAACTCACCTCGGTTCCTCTAGTGAAAAATCTGTATGGTTAATAGCAGTGATTGAGGCAGTGGCTGGATTCCCAAGGGACCTTTGTACAAGTTCATATGAAATTGAATGCTGCTGAATATTTAATGCTTTGACTTACATAGAGTGAGTCATAATTATTGATACACTGAAGCCAATGTATTTTAATTAGCTATAATACAAAATAAAGTTATCTTCAATCCTCGAAATAAAGTATATTCTGTTCTATGGTCATTAACAACAACGGACGAAACTGTCTGTTCCAGTATGATAGCAAGCTTTGTCTCTAGAGGCAAAGAACTCAGTAACCTATGCTTCCACTTCCTCTTGATTTTGGAAGTGTATCCCCACTCAGGTGGGCCATTGAGCAAAACAAGTGGTAATCAAGTATGGGCAAAGTCTGGGCTGTATGATGGATGCGGAAGTAGTTCAACATTCTTTACCTCAGCAAGCTTCTGTGTGGTTGAATGTGTCACATGTGGAGAGCGTTATCCTGCTACAGTAGGACGGGCCCACGATTTACCAGTCCGGGGGGGATTTTGGGACATTCTATCCAGTTGGGCTGTATGAAGATTGCATTAACTCCACGGCATTCTGGAAAAAATTCATAGTATAGCACCATGCCATCTATATTCAGTTTTACCACACACCGTATGCTCAGAACGTCCACGTTTTGGAACTACGTTTGGTTTCTGTTGGGATTTAACCATTGGTTACTCATGCCTGGATTCTTGTAATATATCCATTTTTTATGAAATGTCTTTAAACGAAGAAATCGATCATCAGTAAAGTTTTGAAGTAATTGTTGACAGATTAGCATTCATCGCTGAGCTTGGCTGGTCCCGATTCATGTGGGACAACTCGGTAGCTTGTGTAAGTCTTTCTGACTTCCTAAGAGGCGAACCACACTAAACTGTGGAAATCCAAGTCCAGCAGTTGGTCTCCAATTGCTAGTTGTGAGATTAACTTTTCACTGCTTGCTGTAGGACTTCTGCATTCATGGTCGTTGGTCTGCCAGAATAGGGTTGATCATCCACTTCAAGACTACCAGCTCTGAATTAAAAAAAAAGAAAAACCTTCTCGTGGCTGTTTTGTGACCCTCTCCTTCAGCACGACACATGTTTCTAACTGCTTCAGCGCATTGTGACCCAGTGGGAACTCTTAGTCGATATCAACGAACGTTGTCTATTTCAGTGGCACTAAGGACACCGAAAGAGTATATAATATACTTGAGTTAGTGTTATTCTAAAAGACAAGATACATACATGAGCCCGAATATATAATCATTTACCAATTTGTAAATTCTGGGAGAGAAAGCTTAAGCCACACTTTATCAATAATTATGACTCATCCTCTGTACGTATACCGTTGAATAAGGAACTACAAGTATAAAGTTCAAATAGAACTTGGACAGGCTTCAACAATAATTTTTTGTGATTAATGTTATCGTTTTTTTGGTAAACGTCGACAGTATATGTAATTTTTTTTCCTATTTTTCAGACCTGTTCCGAGGCCTTCAGAGAAGCTAATTTAGCAGCCTATTTTGGAAAAGCTATTAACTTTTAGGCAGCAGAGGCGAGAGGTGTTGTTTGAAGATAAAGCAGAGTTCGTTTTCATTGGAAATTATGGCTGTGGACTTCAAGTTGATGAAGACCAAAGAGTTTGCGAGGTAGTGTAGCCCCCCACTGGTAGCCCCGAAGTGACTTTCTTCTAATTTGAAAACAACTATTGAGCGATCCATATATATTAAACAGTGTAAGTTCACGAGCTGTGGCTAAGTAGGCAACACGAATCAATGCACGGAATCTCAAGTGCTGTGTCAGTGAGATGAGCAGGACATGTAACATTGACTCTTTTGTGTATAATTTTTCAGTCATCATCATTGGTACTTCAATTGGGATAATATTGTAGATGTTTAAAAGAAAAGTGCTCGAATCTTGTGTATATCTTCAGTTTTAAATTAAAGGAAAATGTAGGTTTTCAAATTTTATTTGAAAAGTATTATTTTTGTAAGGTTGTTGCAACACTTTCCTCTTTAGTATGATACACACCGTGGAGACGCTTGTTACGTATTCGAAGAAAAATTTATTTCTCAAGAATACGTGTTCGAAGTCAAGAAAGCCTTTATTTTATATAATCTCTTAATTTTGACAGCATGTTTTATATAAGAGAAGACACTAGTGTTGGAAACTACAAACTCTTGGCTGCATGTTGACATATTAAGAAACTGACTAGCGATACATTTTATTTTGACCACCCCCGTTGGCCTAGTCGTTAGACTACGCGTGAGGGGTCCCCGGTTCGATTCCCGGCGCTGCCAAAGATTTTTTCCAAGGCTTGTGGATCTGAAACGGTGCATCGTGATGCAGTTGGGGAGCTGCTACGAATAAAAGATAGTGGCGATCATAGTCAGAGTTTCGGCTCCTCTCCGAACCTGGAGGCCTCATCCAGTAGTGATGTGATTTATTTATTTTGTTTTACCTTTCATTTGCAGCCTGTTGTTTGGCCTCCGTCCTTTAAAAATATGAATACGAACATTTTGTTTATATCTTCTCAACAAAAATCATTCTTTCACGGCCTGATGGTAGATACACAATTTATCATTGAATTCATTTATTAAATACACAAAAATGGTGCCTCTATCAGGAGCTTTCAATGGAAGATAACTATTTTTTTATTCTATTCAGTAGAAAAAAAATGCAAATGAATTATGATTTAATGAATGAAGTTGATGGAATGAGGAAGTTAAATTGATTTTTAAAATTTAAAAGGTATCTCCAATTGTTTTTTTTTTTTACTTTCCCCCCTCCCCAATTTCAAGTAAATTGTGTTTGTGGGTTGTAGGTCCGCCCCTGACACCACAGGAACACCCTTGGGGCAAAGGGAATAAAACAATATAAAAAAGTAACGTAATGACTACAAGTTGGTTGCATACTTTAAGGAGTATACTACTCATTTGCTCCCCTAATCCAAGGGTCTGCGCACGCCTATGATATATCCATTAGAGGTTTTGTGTATTCTTAAGCGAGCCTGTCTCCTGCGAATTTTCAACCAAGCTGAAGCTTCTAATTTGCATTTCAGGACAAAAACAAAAGGAAGGATTTGGAAGGAATCGTCCTTCGTTTTACGAGTGAAGAAAAATCTTTAAAAACAACGCTCAAGATGGGCGGCTCAGGGATGGCGTGAGTCAATGAAAACGTGACCCACGATTCATAACATCATGGGATATCAGAAGACACAAGAGAATATTAGGTGCAGGAAGACCCACCAGTGATTGGATATGAGAGACCGAAAAAGTGAAATATCACTTAGGCAGTCGCACAAAACAGATGAGCAACGTAGAAAATTCTAAAACAAGGGAGCCCAATAGCATGCAACTTGAAAAACAGCATTCCAAAACATCTGAGAAGATTAGCACACTGACATACGGGAGAATGGGTGGTAGGAGCAAGGTCATAAGCAAACCCTTCAGAGATAAGCTGATGAGAGGCAATGAGAAAGGAAAATCATCAGGTTAATAGAACGATGAGAGAATATCGTTCAGAGGAATCCGTACATCACTAAAGGAATCTGAAAGAACGGAACCGAAAAGTAGATGGCTCCGGCGAGGAGAAACAAGAAATCCACAATTCTAGTGTCCTGGATGGAGGTCAAGCAAAAATGAGCTGTGACAATAGCGGCAGGATAACTGCTTTATAGGAATTGCGGAACATGTGCGAAACACGCTCTCACCTCAACCCTCAAACAAACTAGTTCCAGAAAGTTGCAATAAATATTTCCTTCGGGCTTCGAACGAATACAGAATATCAGAACGATGTCTCAATTTCCATTAGCAAGCCGTAAGAGGACAAACACTGCTAAAATGAAGCTAGTAATTCTTCTGTAAACTTATAAAGGACGAGTATAACTCAACGAAAATGGGAAGTTGCCATTCTTCAATTTGCAGTTTCCATAGTATTTCTTTCCCTTCCTCGCCATTTTCGTTTTGCAATCCGCAATTTCCATAGGGAACATTTTCCGCGTTCTCCTTACCATTTGTTTTTGCAAAGCGCAGTTCCTGTACGGAAAATTTTTCTGCATTCTTCTCTCAATGGTAAGGAAACAGGGTTAACCGACAGTCACACGAATTGAGTACCCACGTACAAAGGGGGTACATACAGTGGACGTTGAGCACTGTTACGCAGACAGCGCGTATGTGTGGAGGTGAGCTGATGTGAATGAAATGCGCAGGGTCCAAGCATCACCTAACATTGTGACATAAATTTTGCTTAGAAAAGTAATACCGATCGATAAAGAAACAAGTTTGTTTTTGCCGTTATCCATATGACCACTGTTTTAATCTCTGCCTTAGGAAGAGTGTGATTTCATTGAACAAATCAGTCCATGCCCGTCTGTGGACGGAACATACGTGCACGTTCCTCATGTGTTTGACAAAAAGTTAACAAAATATGTATCTACGTATTCATTTAATTAATCTCCTATCTGCATTAAACAATCAGACTTACACGGAAATTGCGCTCCCAAATGCTCAAACCGGCGCACAGTGACACGAAAGACAAAAAAAACGGGCAAAATTAAGAAACAGAGCTGTTTAACCTTTCCGGTCAGGAGACTTTGACGTCTTTGGGTAGAGTTTATATGAATTCCCGCAACTTTGGTTGTAATTAGCACAAGGCAGTAAATTAGGGCTCATTTTTTATTTTTGGCAAGGACCAATGAATATAATTGCGTACTTATCGTAGGACTAACTGCTTACACAACGGAGAAAAAGACGGAAAAACCCTACTACAATTCACTTTTCACAAATGGATATTTAAAAAAAAAAAAAATGAGCCGTAATTACGGATGATATCGAGACTAGACTGACATCAGTCTCGTTCTCATATTGAATTTGAGGACGGTTTTGATCGTCTCGTCTCGACCTGAAAATTGCAGTCTTGTTCTTGCTCTCGATAGTAAACCTCAGTCTCGAGTCGAGAGTCTCGAAATAAACGGTTCATAGACTAAAACGTTGTAGTGCCTTTAACCAATTTTAAATGATTACGCAAGCATTCCAAAAACCAGAATATTAATATGATATTAGTATAATTTGTTGCATTTTCAGTTTGGAATTCAGATTAGAAATTATATTCTGAAACAAAGTAAGTAATAAAGAAGCTTTAATTAGTAAGTGTTATTATTGTGGAAACAGATCCATGTGCTACCACTAGTTTCGAAATTGGTATAGTAGTAATATTGGCGTTCGGCTATTTCTAAATTCCAATTACATTGACTGAATAACTGTTACATTAAAATACAAATAAATATATTTACATCTTAGTCCAAAGTTTCTTACCAGTTACATGTAAATACAAAATGTACGAACAGTTTGTGAAAAAGGAGTTTACTTACTACCAGCTTTGGTACAAGGAAACAATTAAGAGAAAATTTCACTTATCCAACTCCACACCAATTAATTTGTTTACTACGCTGCTCTTGACTGAATAAAAGAAACGCCGACCTAATAGCCGTGTGGGTTG